>DF358720.1:0-14313 GCA_000787875.1 Solanum virginianum
TCTTTCTTTGAATAGTTTGGTTATATGTCATTATCAATAGGACATGAAAATCTAATAATACATTTAAAAAATCTAGAGGCACATTTAGAATGGACTAAAACTATCCACCACAGTCTACATGCACAAAATATTCACCTTGACAAAAAAAAAATGATAGTATTAGTTAAAGTTAAATATTAAAGTTTTATTATTTCAAAAAAATTATAAAATAAAATATTTTCTTACCCCACTCCACCACTTCCTCTCCCGTACCCGCCACATCTATCCCCACCCCAAACCAACCAATATTTTAATTTTTTTTTAAATCTTTGTAATTTTTTTTTTAAAAATCTTACTTTATCTCCCCCCCCTCTCTCCCCATTAAAAATAATAATTTAGATATTATTTTAATTTTTTTTAGGAAAAATAATTCCATCCTACCACTTAATTCTCCGCTTTTTTTTTTCACTTTTATAAAACTATTTTTTACTTATTGCAAGACATGTTTTAAAATATTTTTTTTTATTTTTGTTATATTCGGTACACAAGTAAAAAAAAATTTTTTAAAAATATTTGTACATATTTATAAAAAAATTAAAAAATAATAAAAATAAATTAGGAGCAGAGGGCAAGATAAGTGGGATAGAATTTTATTTATTTTAAAAATAAAATAATATCAATTTTTTTAAGAAGCAGTGGAGGAGGGGTGAAGTTTGATTTTCTTTTAAATATTAAATAAAGAGATTTTAAAAATAAAATGGCAGGGATTGTTTGGGGAGGGGGTACGGGGGATGGGGTGGGGTGGAGTAGGTGAAAAAAAATTTAAACTTATTTTTTAAAGTAATATTTTTTTTAACAAAATAATTTTTTTGGGGAGAATATTAATACTTTAATATTTAATTTTAATTAATATTAATAGTTTATTTTATTTTTATCAAGGTGGAATATTTTATCCATGTGGCAAATTTTTTTTCTAAGAAAAGAGAGAATGTAATACACACTTCGCTGATATGTGTTTCTTAAACTAATAAGTGATAGTTTAAGCATGAAACTCACGCTTCCAATAATTTAGGTATGAAACTCAAAAAATGAAGATAGTTTAAATGTATTTTTGACACTTATCTCTAAAAAAAAATATCAAATAAAAGAAAGTAAAAAAACGTTCAAAAGAATATAGCCAAAAAAGTCCCAAAATAGGCAAAAGTTTTCTATAGAAAAATCCAAAAAAAAAAAGGCAAAATATTTTCTACTAATTCCTAAGTTTATGGGATGACTCTAAATCAATTAACTTTACCTTTTATAAAATAAACTCTAATTATTTAATTATTTTTTTTTATGTTGACTCCTAAAATAAATGGGAACAAAAATTAAGTAGTTTTCTTTTACTAGACTTTTAAGATATATGAAAAGAAAAATCGAGTAATTTTCTTTTGCTAGACTCCTAAAATATATGAAAATTATTTCACTTTTCTTTTACTAGAATTCTAAAATTACTAATTAATATATTATTAAGTATTTAAAATTCTTCTGTATAGTTTTATAGTTTTTTTCCTCTCCTTTGGCCTTTTTTATAGCAGCGTATGGTATTCTCATCATTTAGATATATAGCATTTATTTTAATATCAATTATTATTTTCTAATAATTTTGTCCATCTTTTCACCATTGTTTCTAATTATTGTATTATTTTTTAATAATATTAAATATCAAACATAATAAAAATTATAAACGGAGAAAATTTCCTTATTATGATTAAAGTTCTACGCCAAATTTTTTTTTCCAACTAAAATAAACTTGATCCAAAAAGAAAATAGTCAAAAAACAAAAATTCAAATAATAATAATAAAAAAATTAAAAAGAAAGTCCAGGAAAAAAGCCAAAAAAAAAGTCCAAAAGAAAAGGTTTAAATCCACCCCCACCCCCAAATAGAAAGAGGTTTAAAAATCATCTAAAAAAAGGTAAAAACTTCTAAAAAATAGATTTCATCCAAAAAGAAAATACGTAAATAAGGGTCAAATGTTTCTACTAACAATTTAACTAATATTTAGGATTGAAACAAAATAACACACAAAATATAAAGTTCTACAATCCAATACCAATTTCAATTAGACAATAACACTAAAACATATATTATTTTTATAAGAAGTAAATTTATATTCACGTCAAAGCAACATGCTTATACACGGACGAATTTAGAGGTAATAATATTTTTCTTCTCTTATACAATGATATATTATCCCCTAATTTATATGCATGTTAAAAGATGAATTGTTTGTATTTTTATTGGCTTCAATTTTTGTTTGTAAATTGTATGCATGCATGCTTTAAAGGAATATATGTGTTTATTCAAAAATCAGAAGTAGATTCAATTATTTTGTCTACCACTATTGTCAAATAAAATGAAGATTTTTTCCATCCTGCAATAGGAATAGAAAAAATGACGTATTTATAAACTTGATGATATGAGTTTGTAGTATTTACATAATTGTTTATAGTTGTGTGTTCAATGGTATAAGTTACACAAGTAATGATTTAATTATTTTTATACACTTTTTATTAATTGTTGCAGTACATATGTGCAAAGCACGTACGTGATATTTTTTTCAATTATTAGATTATTATTGTAATAATATTTAATATTAATGTGGTGGTGGACTGTCACGATCCAAAATTGGATCGCGATTAAAGAAAATGAAAGTAAAGAAAAGCAACCACAATATTTAATATGCAATCCCAAAACCTGGGGTCATGAGTACAAGAGCATCTAACATAATGCAAATGAGTAACTACAACTGTCTCAAATGAAAATACAATGTTGTCTGATAATATCTAATACAATGTCTGGAATAGGAAGCAATAAAGGTCATCTCAAAAGATCCACGGGGACTCAAAGTTTAAGCCTTGCTACTAAGATCTAGGATAGATGGAGAATAACTATGATAGAATGAGATCAACTACCCTGTAGGGGTCCCTGTGCTTGATCTACAAGGAGGAAATAAAGTAGGGATGAGTACACCGAAATGTACCTAGTAGGTTCAACTGACTGGGTATATGAAATCGAACAAATATGTAATAACAAAAAATCCTATCACGTGCAAGGAAAGGGTTAGTGCACAAAATAAACATATATAAGAGTAGAGTAAGATAATAATAACAATCAATAATGCAAAGCACATGTAATGTATGACTGCAATACATGGGGTGGAATCATGGCGGACTTTGGCGCCAGTGTATACATCTACCGAGATGAAGCTACTAGGCAGAACCCATAGGGGTCTCGTCATATCATATACACAAATCTATCAAGTGTTGAAACGGTCGCTTGGGCCAGTGACACCTCAATAGACTCTGGCACCGGTAAAGAGATTTTTAGTATCATGACGGAAGCTGGCGCCGATGATAGCTCTGCAGAGTCTGGTGCCGATGATAGCTCTGCAGACTCTGGCGCCGGGTAAAGATATATCAAGTAACATATCTATCTTAGGTCCAATGCAATATAAGATAAAAGATATGTCAATGTCACAATATCAAGATGTATAAGAACAATATTATACATCGACAGGCCCTGACCTTGGTAAATAGATCTCAAGTAATATGACTGTCTCAAATATTACAGTGTCTCAGTGGTACAAATTACATGATAAGTATATGCATAATAGCCATAACATCACTAAGGCTATTCCAAGTGCATCAAATAGTACTGCAGTGCCATTAATAAGTCTCATACCATCACCCTCTCATCAATAATTAGAATGTCAATGAAATTAGACTCTTCAAGTCCTAAAATATGCTCATAAATCTCAACTGTATCACAATTATCATAAATTTACCACATAACTCTCCCAAATGGTATTACGAGTCTCGTATTATCATAATAATCTCCAACATTTCTAAATTCTCAAGATTTCATCTCAATTTATCAATAGAATCACAAATTACTCAAATTTCGGCATAATCGGTATCACATTTCCATCACAATTCTATCATATTAGTCTAATCATTTGTGAATCAATCTAAATATTACAATGATCACATGAACATATCAAATAACTCAAATCCAGTCCCAAAATGTTAGCCGAACCTACCTTGATGCCGAAACCGCACTTAGACAAGCTTTCAGTCAACTCAAGTCTCCAAATGATCACCTAATAAATCAATCGCTATAAAAAATAGATACCACGTATCAAGAGATAGATTTTGATACCCATATGGGAACAAATTAGGGTTAGGGGAAAATGATCAAAATTAGGGCTAAATTCAAAGTTTCTGAATCTCGAAATCAACTTGAAATTAAGAATATACGGGAGAAAAAGTGTTTGTGGTTAAAATCCCACTAAAGTCGAGTTCACATCGAAGGAGAAATCAACAATTAAAGTTTTCAAATCATAGACTAAAAATCCTCAATTTTAGATACCCAAAATCATGAATTTCAAGACAAAATCAAGATAAAAGTCATGAAAATTAATTAAAATGATATTAGAAACACTTTCCTAAAAGAAGTCCACAAAAACCTTCGTCACAAATCACCCCAAAAGCTTGAAATATTTGAAAATGGAGTAAAAATAATTATTCTCAGATTAACAATTGACTCAGGCATCAAAGTACCCCGCGAATGCGGAGAGAAAGGTCCATAGAGCTCCATGAACGGGTGGGGAGCCCGCGAACACGAAGAAGGATCATCCACTACCCTACAAATGTGGATCGAATCTCATGAACATAGAGCTTCAATGCTACTCAGACCTCCCAGAACGCAGAGGCTTCTCCACGAACGCAAAGAAGAAAAGTGACTGCACTAGAAACCAGATATATCAACAAAACATAGCTAAGGTTGAAACTCGGAATGGACCTTTGAGATTCATTTGGAATCCAAATTTCACAAATCAAACATGTATTTATGTCGAAAATGGCGATCCAAACTCAACGGAATAATCAAAATTAGATTCTGAGATCTCCTTGACACAATTGCCAATGGAACTAAAATAAACTAGTTTAAAACTCAAAATATCAAAACTGCCTGGGAAACTCTCAAATTATTGCCATTTCTAGTGTTAGTTTCACCATCCAGAACTATTGAAACAATCATAATTATGATCTGAGCATTCAAACTCCAAATATTGACCAAAGTCAAACTTTGGCTCCAAAAATAACTAAAAATGCAACTTTGGATTCGAAAACTTTATTTTCACTCCAAATTTAGTTCTATAACTTCTTCTAGAAAAAAATTGATGTTTTGGAGCTAATGAAATCAATGAATTTTTTATCCGACACCCAAAACTCAGAATGGTACAAAAACTCACTTTTTCATCAATTTAAGCTTCTAAAAATGCCAAAACTTAGATTTTCAACTTTTAAAACTCAGGATTCCAGTTTCAATAATAAAGGTAGTTCAAAATAGGTCCAAAGAAACTTACAAAAGGGCAAAATAGTAATTTTTATAGCTAAGCTCAAAAATGACCAACATGGTCATTTCATCATTCAGCACTAAAAATAATGTTCGTCCTTGAACATAAAGGAAATGGAAATACCTAAAGACTCAAAAAGGCTAGGATATCTAGCCCGCATATATGAATCCAACTCCTAATTAGCCTCCTCAATAGGAGGTGTCACCACTAAACTTTCATTGACAGTATATCCTTAGATCTCAACCTCCAGACTTGTCTATCCAATATAGCTACTGGCTCCTCCTCAAATGACAAATCTGGACCCAACTCAACTGAATCATAAAGACCACATAGGACTCATCTAGAATATACCAACAGAGCATGGAAACTAGGAATATAGGATGAATCGTTAATAATCTCGATGGCAAGGCTAACTCATAGGCCACCTCACCGACTTTCCTCAAAATCTCAAATGGGCTAATGAATCTAGGAATAAGCTTGCCCCTCTTCCCGAATCTCATCACACCTATCATGGGCAAATCTTTCAGCTAAACACTTTCCCTAAGAGTGACCTTAAGAGGCCTAGTCCTCTGATCAGCATAACACTTTTGGTGGCTCTGAGCTATCATTAATCTACCGTGAATCAATCTAACCCAATCCATGGAATCCTTGAGTAAGGCAACACCCAACACCTTAGCTGACCCTAAATCGAACCATTCCACATAACTCTCCCAAAGAACCATTCGATTAGCGATCTACACCTCCATCCATACAAAGCCTCAAATAGTGCCATCTGAATGCTAGAGTGATAATTGTTGTTATATATAAACTCTGGCAATGGTAAGTGTTGGTGCCACCGTGCCCCAAATCTATCACACTGTCCTGAAGGATGTCCTCTAACACCTAAATGATGCGCTGGGCTAACTGCCAGTCTGAGGATGAAAAGCTGAACTCAAATCTAATCTGGTACCTAAACCTCGCTATAAAGCCTTCTTAAAATGGGAGGTGAACATAAATCCTTTGTGTGATATTATAGATACTAGTACTCCATGTAATCTGATAATATTCCCGATATACAAGGTAGCCCACAACTCTGCACTATAGCTAGTCTTCACCAGTAGAAAGTGAGCCGAAATGTTCAAACAATCAACAACCACCCAAATTGAATTAAACTTTCCCAAGGCCATGGGCAAACTTGTAACAAAATCTATAGTCACTCACTCCCATTTCCACTCGGGAATGGGAATTCTTTGCATATATCCATTGGGCCTTTGGTGCTCATACTTGACTTTTTGGCAATTCAAACACTTTGCCATGAACCTGGATATGTCTCTTCTCATCCTGAACCACCAATAATATTGTTTTAGATCGGGTACATCTTTTCCACGCCTAGATGGATGGAGTATCTAGCACAATGGCCCTCCTCTAGTATTAATTTCACCAAAATCCCCTACCTTAGGCACGCAGACTCTACCATTTATCCTCAAAACACCCTTAGAATCAATAGTAGCCGCCTTGGCTTCACCCCTCAATACTTTATCGCAAATTAATCACAGTTTAGCATCCTCAAATTGATGAGCACAAATCTGATCAAGCAATGAATAACTAGCCTCAACAAAGGCCAAATTACTCTGAGGAGGGGAAATATCCAACCGAACCATCTGTCAAAAAAGTGACTGAATCTTTAAGGGCCTCTTCTCAGCCCTCAGGAATGCCAAACTCTCCATACTAGTAGCCTTTTGGTTCAAAGCATCTACCACTACATTCGCCTTCACGAGGAGATATAGAATAGAGCTATCATAGTCTTTTAGTAACTCAAACTACCTTAAGGCAGGGAGATATAGAATACAGCTGTTATAGTCTTTTAGTAACTCTAACTACCTACGCTATCTCACTTTTAGGTTAGGCTGATAAAAGATATATTTAAGGCTCTGTTGATCGGTAAAGATCTCACAATTTACCTGATAAAGATAATGTTGCCATAATGTCAACACAAACACAACTACAACCAAATCCAAATCATAGGTAGGGTAGTTTCTCTTATGCACATTCAACTATCTAGAGGTATGTGATATTACCTTCCCCATTTGCATCAATACACCACTCAAACCCACTCTAGAAGCATCACTATACACCCCAAATGACACTCCCTCCTAGGGCAAAGCAAGAATAGGTGATAAATAACAAATCCTTGAGCTTTTGAAAGCTCACCTCACACTTCTTCAACCACTAAAATATCACATCTTTCTGAATAAGCCTGGTAACTAGGGCTGCTATAGAAGAGAATCCCTAAACAGAACATCAATATTACCACACCAAACCAATGAAACTCTGAATCTCAGTCACAGAAGTAGGCCTGACTCACTCACAAACAGCTACTACCTTGGCCAGATCCACCATAATACCATCCTTTGTCATCACATGCCCAAGGAAATCCACCGACTCAAGCCAAAATTCACTTTTTAAGAACTTTGTATATAACTTTTGTTCCCTTAATCTCTGAAGTAGAGTCCTCAAGTGCTGAACATGGTCAGACTCATTCTTCGAATAAACCAATATATCATCTATAAACATATTCACAAATATGTCCAGTTAGGGTTTGAACACTCGGTTCATAAACTCCATAAAAGCAGCTGCGACATTAGTCAGTCCGAAAGACATAACCACGAACTCTTAGTGACCATGGAAAAAAGTAACTATTGCTCAAACTAGTTTCAACAAGATCGTGGAAAAACTTAATAATTAACTTTAGATTTTATTATAGTAAAAAAATTATGACTATACATTTTAATATGACACAACTTTTAAAACATTAAAAAAATATTTACTCAGCTACAATTTATTTTTTTAAAAATAATTTATCATGGCTACAAGGTTATTATTACTATGATAAATTTAAATTCATGGTAATAATTAATAGTTAGACATGAAATTTTATTCTAGCGAAATGTATGTGGCTATTTCATTTAAGTCTTCTCATATTTTTTTATAACTTAAAGCAAAATTACTTATTTAGCTACAAGTTTTTTTCCAAATAATTTGTTGTGGCTTAAAGGCTACTATTACTATGATAAATTTAAATCGTGGAAAAAAATAATAAGCTATGAATTTAATTATAACAAAAAACCTATGGCTATGTCATTTAACTTTTGCCATAATATTTTATGACTTGAAGCAAAAGTATTTATTTAATTGCAATATTTTGTTTCAAATAATATATCGTAGCTAAAGGGTTACTATTGCAAAACTCACTTTTATCGTATGGAAAAAACTTATCATTAGGTACAGAGTTTTATCGTAGCAGTAAAATTGTTGCTAGTTAGATATTTATTGCCATTATTGTTAGCAGTTATAGCAAAAATAAAGATTTAGCTTTGTCAATTTGATTATCATTAGACCTGCATATAAGAAATAACTCCCTTGGGATAGGAGCTAGGTGCTTCAGTCCACACCAACTGAGGCATGTTAGGGAAAGATAAGATCATGGTCTTCACATGGCAGTTAAGAATAGTAAGGAGACAACCAATCCATGCCTAATATCACATCAAAGTCAACCATATCCAACAATATCAAGCAATAATATCTCTCAGCATAAAAGTCACAACACAACCTCAATACACCCAATTAACCACTAATGATTCACCTACCAGGGTGGAAACACAAATCAACTCGATATGTGTCAAACACAAAATATCAAGATCAGAAGCAAAATAAGCTGGCACATAGGAATAAGTAGAGTCTGGATCAAATCAAACTAATGTTGAATGATAACACAATGAACCATACCTGTAATAAGTGCATTAAAGGCCTCTGCCCCATCTCTATCTAGGATAGCAACAGACTTTACACCAACCACTATCTTGTGGACCTCTACTGGCTCTACCTTTCATTATACCATGATCTCCCCCAGTACCACCCCTCATGCCGTGAGAGGTATCTCTGGCTGGTGGTGCAAGGGATGGATGTACTGGCTAAGATCCTGAAGCTTGGGTAGAAGATGCATGATAAGGACAATTCTTGGCCAAATGCCTAACCTCATAACAACTATAGTAAGCCCTAGCCTCTTGCCCTTGAGATGGTCATCATAAAAAGCCACCACGCCTGGCTGCACTAAAGGAACTATCATAGTTTGTCTGAGTATACCTGGATCTGTCAGCACTATCAACTATAGGGATAGCTTCTTGGACTACCTGACGTTGATGTCCCTACCTCTAGATCTCTTTATCTCGTAGTGGGGGGGCCAGTAAACTGGCTGTGTAGATAGAACCTCTTCCTGCTACCCTATCTATCATGACTGGTGCACTCTATTATATGAGCGTGATCCATTACACTCTAAAATATGCCTCCAGCCAGAGCCAAGGAATGTGTGGACTTTTGAAGGTATCCTGCCAATCCTTTGGTGAAGTGCTGAATTCTCTAGAACTCTATAGGGTTGCTGGACAAGACATATCTAGAAAATGTATTAAATCTAGCCTCATTGTCCAAATATGACATAGAACCCTACGAAAGTTTGTCAAACTCATCTAGCAGTCGTCTGAAGGCTATATAGTGATGTGTTATCAAAATACAACACTTTTGATGCTTAAAACTTAGAATTTTATGTGTTTTCAATGAGATGTTAGTAGATTTGATGTGTTCTTATATTTGTTTTATAGGATGATGGGGTTGTCATAATTTTTGGGCTAAGTGTGTAGAATTCACTGAAGCAGAAGATCCACGAGACACTTTACGAGCCGTAGATACTTTTACGGGCCGTAAAGGTGGTTTTGTAGATAATTGTAGTGAAGGGTGAATTTCTATGTTAAGTCGTAGACTTTGTATCGTGCCCTAAGGATTAGAAAGTGGAGAGTTGGTAAAAGGTCATAAACAAAACCCCCTATAGGCTGTAGAACTTTTTATGGGACGTAGAGGGATGTCGTAGAAGTGGAGGATTGATGATTTGTTTGAACAATTGCAAGGGGATAGCTTCTTCTCTAAGATTGATCTTTGATCCGAGTATCATCAAGTAAGGGTGAGGGAGTGTGATATTCCCAAGATGGCCTTCCAAACTAGATATGAGCATTATGAGTTTATTGTGATGTCACTTGACTTGACTAACGCACCGACCATCTTCATGGACCTAATAAATAGGGTCTTCAAACCTTACCTTGATTCCTTTGTTGTGGTCTTCATTGATGATATATTGATTCCTTTGTTGTGGTCCCCATTAATGATATATTGATCTATTCATATAGTAGGAAGGAGCATATGGGTCATTTGAGAGTTGTGTTACAAAGATTGAGGGAAGAGAAATTGTATGCCAAATATGATAATTGTGAATTTTAGTTGAAGGAGGTTGCATTCTTGAGCCATGTGGTGTCGGGGATGGTATAAAAGTGGATCCTAAGAATACCGATGTGATTAGAAATTGGCCTAGACAATTCACCCCATCGGATATTAGGAGCTTCTTGGGCCTCGCGAGTTACTATAGAAGATTTGTGAATGGGTTCTCCTCCATTGCTTCCTCTATGATAAAATTGACACAAAAAAAGGTTAAGTTTGTGTGGACTGATGAATGTGAGAGGAGCTTCCAAACATTGAAAGACAAGCTTGTGTCCGCTCCTATATTGTCACTACCAGATGGGCTTGAGGTTTTTTTTGTGTATTGTGATGCATCTAGAGTTGGTTTGGGTTGTGTGCTAATGCAAAATGGTAAGGTCTTAGCTTATGCTTCTAGACAACTCAAGGTACATGAGAGGAACTACCTATGATCTAGGGTTGGCCGCTATTGTCTTTGCATTAAGATTTGGCATCATTATTTGTATGGGGTGCATGTTGATGTCTTCACCGATCATAAGAGCATCCAATATGTCTTCACTCCAAAAGATCTCAACTTCAGACAAAGAAGGTAGCTAGAACTTCTCAAAGATTATGACATAAGTGTGCATTATTATCTGGAGAAGGAAAATGTGGTGACAGATGCTTTGAGTCTGGTGTCCATGGGTGGCCTAGCTCATGTTGATGGTGGTGATAAGGAAATCGCTAGAGACATACATAGATTGGCTAGATTGGGGGTTGGGTTGGAAGAGGTTGATGATGATGGTATTGTGGTTATTGATGGGTCTAAGTCTTCTTTGGTTGATGAGGTGATAGCAAAATAAGATCTTGACTCCTCCTTGGTTGAATTGAAGGCCTTGGTGAAGGAGGGAAAAATAGAGGTTTTCTCCCAATGAGGAGATGGTGCCCTTAGGTACCAAGGTAGGTTGTGTGTGCCTTATGTTGATGGTTTGAGGGAGAAGATCCTTGATGAGGCCCATAATTCTTCTTATTCTATCCACCATGGTTCCACTAATATGTATAGACACTTGAGAGATGTGTATTGGTGGGGAGGCATGAAGAGGGACATTGCCAAATTCATTTTCGATTGCAATAGTTGTCAACAAGTTAAAGCTGAACATCAAAGGGCGGGTGGCCTAACCCATGACATAGAGATTCCCACTTGGAAGTGGGAGGTGATTAATATGGATTTTGTGGTTGGGTTACCCAAGACTAGAAAGGGCTTTGATTCCATTTGGGTTGTGATTGATGGGATGACGAAATCGGCTCACTTTCTACCTGCTAAGACCACATATGGGGCTGAAGATTATGCTAGGTTGTACATTCAGGCGGTTTATAGGATGACGAAATTAGCTCACTTTCTACCAATTAAGACCACATATAGGGCTGAAGAGTGTGCAAGGTTGTACATCCAGGAATTAGTAAGGTTGCATGGGATTTCTTTGTCCATCATATCAGATCATGGTTCACAATTCACTTCACACTTTTGGAGGACTTTTCATAGGGGTCTTGGTATAAAAGTTCACCTCAGTATGGCCTTCCACCCTCAAATGGATGGCCAAGCCGAAAGGATAATTCAAACCCTTGAGGACATGCTAAGGGCTTGTGTATTGGAATTGAGGGGTAGTTGGGATGTCCATCTTCCTTTGATTGAGTTTGCCTACAACAATAGTTGTCACTCTAGTATTGTTATGGCTCCTATTGAGGCTTTAATCCCCTCAGTGGGATGTCCATCTTCCTTTGATTGAGTTTGCCTACAACAATAGTTGTCACTCTAGTATTGTTATGGCTCCTATTGAGGCTTTTTATGGGAGACATTGTAGATCCCTGATCGATTGGTTTGAGCTTGGAGAGGTGGCTTTATTGGGACCAAATTTGGTTATGGCGGCTCTTGAGAAGGTTAGGATAATTATGGAAAGGTTAAGAATAGTTCAAAGTTGTCAAAAATCTTATGTCGATGTGAGAAGAAGAGACCTTGAATTCAAAGTGGGTGATTAGGTGTATTTGAAAGTTTCTCCAATGAAAGGTGTAGTCCATTTTGGTAAAAAAGGGAAGTTGAGTCCAAGATATGTTGGTCCTTATGGTGATTGGGTTTATTTCAAGGTTCCTTCAATAAAAAGTGTGGTCTATTTGGATAAAAAGGGGAAGTTGATTCAAAGATATATTGGTCCTTATGAGGTCTGGAAGAGGGTTGGCAAGGTACCTTATGAATTGAAGTTGCCTAGTGAAATGAATTTGGTCCACCCAGAGTTTCATAGCTCTATGTTTAGGAAATGTGTTCGTTCTAATGCTATTGTTCCTCTTGATATTGTGGGTGTTGTTGAAGATACTTGACTTATCAGGAGGTTCGGTTCATATCCTAGATAGGCAAGTAAAGAGATTGAGGAACAAGGAGGTGACATCCATTAAGGTCCTTTGGAGGAACCAACAAATCGAAAGTGCTACTTGGGAAGCCAAAGCGGACATGCAAAAGCGGTATCCTTATCTTTTCCACTCCACTCAACCCTAAGGTACTAATTCTAATTTCTTTATGTGATTCAAGTCTTATGTTTCACTCCCTATGACATTCATATACATTCATGTTTAAGTTGGTAAGTCATGATGATTTTACACTCATGTTGAGATTTTTAAAATGATGTTTTAAATGTAATGTAGCATTTCGTTGGGGCTGATTTATTTATGATCATTCTTGTCTTGTGCGTCTCTTTTACATTCGGAGATGAATGTTCCCAAGGGGGAGATATTGAAACGACCCAAAAAGTGCCTGAAAACGTGCCTTAGAATGCCCAGAATTTTAAATTCCATATATCTCAAAATTCATTTGCTATTTCGAAAAACCGACTTCATATTCTTGTTCAGGAGATCCAAATTAGGTGAAAAAAGGTCTAACCCTAATTTAAGAGTGAAAGATTAGCAATTATGAAATTCAAAGAATGCAAATTCCAGTGGGGTTTCCATGTTGCCCTCACGATGCGCTCCAGTACATTTTGGGGACTGTTTTTTTTTAGCTCTGTCCAAGACTTCTAAGTCTTGCGCCTAAGTGTTCCCAAACGTGTTTTTACCTATACTTAGCCAAATTTCACCCTAGGTGTTGAACCATTGGTTCCTTCCACCCATGGTGCCTAAGGGTGATTAATATGGATTTTGTGGTTGGGTTACCCAAGACTAGAAAGGGTTTNNTTCCACCCATGGTGCCTAAGCCTCCTTTTTACTAATATTGCATGATTTAAAGTTGATTTACAAATGGGTCTTGCTTATTATGAAATTCACTGCACACTACATAAAGCTATGTGAAGTTATGAATGTTTCGCCATGTTTAGAGCTATAAATTTTTGATCTATTATAAGACTTGAGAAGGGGTTTTGATGTATATTGCTTGCGGGTGTTTCAAGGTATTGATTGATGGTTTTATAATGGATTTTCTTGCATGATTTCATCTCTATATTTCATGGTTTTATACTACCATTACACGCTCTCTAAGTGTTTGATAAAATGTCCAGATGCGGTTTCTTGAGGATTTGAAGGTCCAAAGCATAAGATATGATATGAATGATTATATGATGATAAAATAAGCTTTTGTATATGATAAATTCTATATAAAGTGTTGCATTAGACCATGCTCAATTCGGGGGGGGGGGG
>DF358720.1:61649-72033 GCA_000787875.1 Solanum virginianum
CAGATCGACATAAGACTTTTAGCGACTTTGGTCCATCTTCAACCTTTCTCTAATCATCCTAACCTTCTCAAGAGTCTCCATAACCAGATCTAGTCCCAAGAAATCCATTTCTCCCACTTCAAACCACCTATCCGGTGATCTACAACGTCTACCATAGAGGGCCTCAAAAGGAGCCATACTAATGCTAGAATGGTAGCTATTGTTATATGCAAACTCAATCATTGGAAGATGATCATCCCAACTACCCTTAAGCTCTAGTACAAAATCCCTAAGCATAACCTCAAGTGTTAGGATAGTTCTTTTGGCTTGGTCATCCGTTTGAGGGTGAACGGCCGTACTAAGTTTAACTCTTGTACCAAGACCCCTTTGAAAGGACCTCAAAAAATGTGAAGTAAATTGAGTGCCACAATCCGATATGATGGACTAAGGAACCCCATGCAACCTCACCAAGTCATGAATATACAACCTAGCATAATCTTTAGCCCCATATGTGGTCTTAACCAGTAGAAAATAAGCCAATTTCATTATCCTATCAACCACAACCCAAATGGAATCAAAGCTCCTTCTACTCATGGGGAACCCAACCATAAAATCCATATTAATCTCCTTCCACTTCCAAGTAGGGATCTCTATGTCTTGTGCTAGGCTACCCGACCTTTGGTGCTTATCTTTAACTTGTTTGCAACTATGACAACTGGAAACAAAATTTGCAATGTCCCTCTTCATACCTCCCAACCAATACACCTCTCTCAAATCTCTATACATCTTAGTAGAACCAGGGTGAATAGAATAGGAAGAACCATGAGCCTCATTAAGAATCTTTTCTCTTAAGCCACCAACACAAGGCACACACAACCTATCTTGGTACTTACGGGCACCATCTCTCCCTTGGGAAAAAACCATAAGAATCTTTTCTCTCAAGCCATCAACACAAGGCACACATAGCCTACCTTGGTTTCTAAGGATCTCCTTGTTAGGAGAAAACCTCCACCTTACCATCTTTTACCAATGCCTTCAATTCTAACAAAACAGGGTCAAGATCTTGCTTAGGTTTCACCTCCTTAACCAATGAAGATTTAGAAACATCAACAATAACAACACCAACATTATTAACCTCTTCCAACCTAACTACCAATCAAGCCATCCGATGGACCTCCCTAGCCACCCCTTTGCCACCAACGTCAACATATGCTAAGCTACCCATGGGCATCCTACTCAAAGCATCAACCACTACATTAGCTTTACCAGGATGATAATGCACACTTATATCATAGTCCTTAAGAAGTTCTAGCCACCTTCTTTGTCTCAAGTTGAGATCTTTTTGAGTGAAAACATATTGGAGACTCTTATATTGTCTAAGTGTTTGTGAGAGTATTTGGAAATGTCTTGAATGATATGAGGGTGAAATATGACTAAGTATAGGTATTTTCACGCATCGACATATTGGAGACTCTTATGATCGATAAACACATCAACATGCACCCCATACAAATTATGATGCCAAATTTTCAAAGCAAATACCACAATGACGACATATTGGAGACTCTTATGATCGATAAACACATCAACATGCACCCCATACAAATAGTGACGTCAAATATTCAAAGCAAAGACCATGGCGGCTAACTCAAGGTCATAGGTAGGATGCTTCTTTTTATGCACTTTGAGTTGTCTAGAAGTATAGGCTATCACCTTACAATTATGCATTAGAACACAATCCATACTAACTCTAGAAGCATCACAATACACAACAAACCCCTTTAGCCCTTTCGGTAGTGACAATATACGAGTGGACCCAAGCTTATCTTTTAATGTTTGGAAAATCTTTTCACACACAACGGTCCATACAAATTTTCCTTTCTTTTGAGTCAACTTGGTCATAGGGGAAGCAATAGAAAAGAACTAATTCATAAACCTCCAATAGTAACCTGCTAAGCTCAAAAAGCTCCGAATATCCAATGGGGTCAATGGTCTAGGTCAATTTCTAATCACATCCGTCTTTTTAGGATCAACCATAATACCCTCCCGCGACACCACATGACCTAGGAAGGCAACCTCCTTCAACTAAAATTCACATTTCACACTTGGCATACAACTTCTCTTCCTTTAATCTTTATAGCACTACCCTCAAATGACCCATATGCTCCTTCTCACTATGTGGATAGATCAAAATATCATCAATGAAGACCACACTAAATGAATCAAGGTAGAGTTTGAAGACCCTATTTATAAGATCCATGAAGATAGTCGGTACACTGGTCAACCCAAATGACATCACTACAAACTCATAATGCCTAAACATAGTCTAGAAGGTGGTCTTGGAAATATCACACTCCCTCACCTTAACTTGATGATACTCGGACCAAAGATCAATCTTAGAGAAGTGACTAACCACTTCCAATTAGTTAAAAACATTATCGATCCTTGGAAAAGGATACTTGTTCTTTATGGTGACCCTATTAACTTGTCGATAGTCAATACACATTCTAAGGGACCTATCTTTCTTCTTCACAAAAAACATCGGAGAACCCCAAGGTGATTGGGTAGGCATAATGAAACCCTTCTGTAACAAATCCCTCAATTGCTACTTCAACTCCTTTAACTTCGCTGGGGCCATATAGTAAGGAGAATAGAAATGGGTCAAGTATCTGGAAAGAGGTCTATACCAAAATCTATTTCTCTTTTTAGAGGAACATCGGGAAGGTCATTTGGAAAGACATCAATGAACTCATTCACCACCGGAACCGAATCTATGGGAAGGACCTTGGACTCCACATCCCTCACCCTTACAAGATGATAAAGACACCCCTTAAAAATCAGCTTTTAGGCTTTAATACAATAGATGAACCTACCCTTAACCACCACAACATGACTCTCCCACTCAAGAATGGGTACATTTGGGAATTGGAATTTGGCCCTACGAGTTCTACAACCAATGGAGGTATAATATACATGCAACCAATCCATTCCAAGAATGACATCAGAATCAACCATATCCAACTCAACCAGAACACAAGGCAATATTTTATGCAAAACATAAATGAGACAATTTCTATAGACCTTACTAGCAATAATAGATACACTAATAGGAGTAGACACCTCATAAGACTCACACAATAATTCGAGCTCAACATGAAACATTTTGGCAATAAGAGGAGTAACAAAATAAAGAGTGGTAGCTGGGTCTATCAATGCATATACATCAAAATCAAAGACTATTAACATACCAATGACGATATCAGACACCTCATCCACCCCTTGCCTCCTATGTAAATCATAAAACCGATTATGCCTTGGGGCATCACCTTGTTGACCTTCTCTTTCCAAAGGAACCATATTAACACCTCGGCCTTGAGGACAAATATCCTTACCCTTGTTGCGATTACGTGGGCAATCCATCATCTTGTGGCCCACTTCTCGACAACTATAGAAAGCACTAGTAGCCCTCAAGAATGGGCCACCATGACCCTTACCACATCTTGGGCACATAGGTCTAGGCATCATACCACCACCCTCTTGGGGCTTTGGGTGGTCATTGGCAAATCTCCCACTAGTAACATGAGAAGACACTTGGCTTTGTTGAACCCAGCCATCCTTGTAGCTTTGGAACTTAACATCAAAATAGGCCCTCTTAGCCTCATGATCCCTTCTCTTTCTCAATTTCTCCTTCTCCAATTATTCAATATAAGTCATCAAATGGGACAAATCCATGTCATTAATCAATATAGTGGTACGACATTCTTCACTTACCAAATCGGAAACACCAACCACAAACTTATTCATTCTAGATCTTGGGTTGGCAACCAAGTGTGGAGAATATTCTGAGAGTTGGTTCAAATTGAGGGCAGACTACCTCACACTCATAGATCCTTGCTTCAAGTTCATGAACTCAACCAATTTGGCTTCCCTAAGCTTAAGAGGGAAGAACTGGATGAGGAAAGCTACCTTAAACTCCTCCCATATCACATTATTATTCCCCTTCTCCTCCTTCTATTTAGTGAACTAAATTTGAGCCACCGCCTTGAGTTGGTAAGCAGCCAACTCCACCTTTTCTTTCGATGTCACACCCATTATGGACAACACCTTGTAAACCTTATCAATGAATCTTGAGGGTGCTCATCCACCTTAGATCCATCAAACTCCAATGGGTTCATCCTTATGAGGTCTCTCACTTGTGATGTCAGAGTAGGAGCATAAGGGGCTGGCGCCTCTTGATTAGCTTGATTTCACAACTTTTGTATGCAAATTAAGAGCATCCTGGAGCTCATCATGAGCCGATTGTTCCTCAGGTGTGCGAGCTTTTCTCCCTCTTATGTTAGGCATGATTTACCATAGGAAGGAACAATTGTTAGGGGAAAGACCTTACCTTAACTTCTATAGCACGACATAGAGTAAGAAGAATGGAAACATTTCCTAAAATATCTCATAGCCTCTTACTCATAGTTGTGATGCATAACATAACCATGAATAAGACTTTAATCGACGCAGTGTGTTGGATGTCGATGATCATTAACAACCTAGTGCTCTGATAGAAAGTTTGTGATGACCCAAGCCTAGGGCCTAGATGTGACATGATGAATGGGGAACCCGAATGGTCCCCAAGCAAGCGTCTTAGAATATCATTATACATCATTAGTCGTGGAAGCAATTAAACAACATGATGGAATAAGAAATAGGGCAAAGGGACTAAAGGAAAGCTTTCATAATGTAAACATCAAAACAAGAGAGTCAAGGCTCAATGCATAACATATCCAAGAACACCTCTACTACATATATAAAAGTAGGGGCCAAGACAAGCAACCAGGGTCAACCTCATAGTCAATACATACATAAAAGAAAGATAGTCTTAGTACATAGCATGAGATCATAGATATTGTCTCTGGAATAGAGGACTCACTAACTAGCTTTAGAGAATTCGTACTAGCCACGAGGAGGAAGATGCTTATGTGGGGCTCCGGTTCCTACATGGTGACATCATATAGGCATAAAGTATATGTTAGTATGTTTGAATGTACTAAGTATGTAGGATGCAATGCAACAAGTGATAAGCACCATAAACAAAATGCATAACATAGTGAATGAGTAAGCATATAGCAATATGGCATGTATGAATGATGCTTGAAGTAAAATCATGCTTATATAGAACATAATACATATGTAAGGAGAGACCATTATTTGTAAATATCCAAGTCCTACCCCTCCTTGGAGAGGCAAATGAGGTACAAACCCCTCAACATGGTTATAGAGAAACAAACCCCTCAACATGGTTATCCAGGTACAAACACCTCGATCTAGTTGCATAGGCCTACCACCTCCCGAGTGAGGTGATTGAGGTACAAACCTCTCAACATAGTTACTCGGGCCTACAACCTCCCGAGTGAGGCTTGGTCAATTCCCAACACTATAGGGATACTATCATATACATATATTCCTTTTATCATCATATAGTTATTCAACTCATAAGACATGTATTGGGCTTTCAATTCCTCAAGAATTCATAAGTGGACATTTTATCAAACACTGGTGGGTGTGTAGTGCTAGTGTAAAATCATGCAATTCAAGAGTGGAGTCATGGTAGAATGTTCAGTGTAAAATCATCAATAGATACTTGGTAACTCCCTCAAGCAATATACATCAAAACCCTTCATCAAATCTCACAATAGTTCTTAGATTCATAACTTAAAATATACTAAAACAATCACAATTTCATGAAACCCCAACATAGTGTGCAGTGAAATTCATATTAAGTAAGACCCATGAGTAAATCAAATTTAAATCATGCAATTTAGGTAAATTGGTGAAAAGATCCATTGGTTAAAACCCATATACCTTAACTTCGGAGAATCCTTGAAGAAGATGGAAAATGGAGGCTTGAAGCTTGAGTGAATTCCTTAAGATCTGTAAGAGATTTGGTCACTTGAATTTTGAGGTGAAATATTGTTTGTGTTTGAGAGAGTATTTGGGAATATCTTAAATGATATGAGGGTAAAATATGGCTAAGGATTGGTATTTTCACGCATGGAAAAGCTTAGGTCCATGAACCAAAGGCCTTGAACCAGACAATAAAACTAACATATTTTAACATTGTGGCACAGCCTTGGCGCGTCGTACCAGGGGCGCGGATCGTGACTGAAAATCGCATTTTAAAAATATTTGAATTTTGATTGCTCTAAAATCAGGGTAAGACCTATTCCCCACTAAAATTAACCCCCTGATCAAGAATATGAAGTTAGATTTTTGATATCATGCATGGATTTTGAGATATATAGAAATTACGATTCTGGGCATTTTTGAGGCACATTTTCGGGCACTTTCTTTGGGGTCATAGAAATTGACCCTCTTTATGATTCTTTGAAGGAAGGGAGAAGGAGGACTAGGAGTGGGATTTAACGTATGTGGTGTAACAACAACTTTACTCATCCTATCCTTGCCATAATCATCTCTTGTGTCTGTATCCTTGGCCGCAACTGTCTCCTCTCGAACATCATCGTCATCTACTAGCATGGGAGGGTCAATGGGGCTCTTGCCACAATGATAGTAACCACTATGCACTGCTCTTCATTCTTAGTTTCAAAACTGTATTGCTTGACACTGAATGAGTTGAGTCAACACTTGACCAAACTGTTGCTTAAGCTGCTTGATAGCCACAGAATGAGACTCAATTTTCTGGTTGATGCTGGACATCTCAGAATATATACCCCTTAGAGTCTTATCCTATATCTCAGCTTTCTTCAATAGCTGATCAAATATCTCCTCGATTCTTGAGCTACTTGCACCTATATCATAATTATGTAGTGGTACAAAGGGACCATTTCTGAACCCATCTCTGCGACCCCAATCTGCATCTCTCTCTATGCCCCTATTTTGGTCATAATATCCTCCACGATTATCCCTGACGCTCCATCTTTATTGATGTTCTGACCTTAGTTTACTTGTTCTTGGAGCCAATAGTGCTAATTTTGGACCCTTGGGCGCTAGTCCAGAAACCCCCCGTATGATCAATAAAGTAGGTGTCACCTCCATACTTGTGGAAATTTGGGCAAGCTCTTGCATAATTTCTTCATTTATCTTTGCTTGCCTTGAACTGACACTGATAGTGCATGAACTTTTGGTAGATGCTCTATCTCTCTACCCCTATGCACAATTAGTCTTAACCACTCTCTTTGTCCTTTCTGCAATCCTTGTAAATGCTTGATCTAAGAATATGCCCCCATGATAGTTTCAGCACAAGCCTGACTGTTCTAATCAAGGGCATGGTAGAAGATCTCCACCAAGGCATCATCAACTATTTTATGGTCTGGGACACTACTCAAGCGTTTGGTAAACCACTCCAAAGAAGTTGTACTGATTGAATAACCACGAAGTTGCTCAAAGTTGTTGATATGATCTTTCAACTTTAGTTTCTTTGATCTAAGGTGGTACCTCTCCAAAAATGCCTTTTATAATTCATCCTAGTAGGTGATTGAACTCCCGGGGAGCTTAGATAGCCATAGTACTACATTGGCAGTAAGAGATAATGGGAAGACACAAAGTCCCACAACATCCATGGACAGACTCTGTGTTCCAATCACACTCTTGCAGGCGAAAACAACATTGTGTAGATAGCTATGAGGATCTTTCGATGGTAAGCCCGTAAATAACCCATGGTTCTGCAGCATCTGAAGCAACCCACTCAAGACTACAAACTTTGTATCAGCCGGTAGTGCTTGCAACACTATAGCTCCTGTCACCTCTATAGCGATATGATAAATCCTATATTGATTGCACTGATAAGCATTTGCATTAAAATCCCATGGCTGTGGAGCGATGTCCTCAAGAGGAGGTA
This sequence comes from Solanum virginianum, assembly GCA_000787875.1. NCBI lineage: Eukaryota > Viridiplantae > Streptophyta > Magnoliopsida > Solanales > Solanaceae > Solanum > Solanum virginianum. Next base: position 69,475 of record DF358720.1, read on the forward strand.
GGTTCTCGTGATATACATTATTATTTCGTTCATGTTCATAGCCGCATTGGTCGTGTTGTTGCCATTATCTTTAGCCATTCTCCTCAACGTTTTGTAGATCTCTGGGTCAAACGGAGTCAAGGGTCTGCCTCAACTTCGCATGTTGAGCATACACTACACTTACACCATGCAAAGAAACAAAAATTACAAAAAATGTAAAATGTGAGAAATAAGGATTAATATCTAAATAGCTATGAATTAACTAAGTGTAGCCGTATTCCCTGGGAACAACACCAAAATCTTGTCATCGTCCAAGTAACACCTCCTTTTTAAGAATAAAGCAGTCGTTGTCAAGAAATAGAACCTCCAAGGTTATGATCGAATTCAAGGGAATATGTAGACTCAAGAGAATTCAATTATCGTAATTTGAGTAATTAACCAGCTTACTTCCCAAGGGGTTTTGCTATAATCAATAGAATAGTAAACCTAACTAACACAATAGTGAAATAAATATGGAGTGAAACTAAGATACTATGTTCCCCATGATTCCTTAAGTTAATATCGCCGGATAACCTAATTCTTTTCTAGTGTGGAGCATGCAGGATGGTAAGTTAAGTTCACCAAACCCTTTGGTCCAGGCGAGAGGCGAGAGGCGAATTTCACTATGTGACTTGGTCCATCTCCGTAGTGTGCATTACTAACCCTTACCTATTAGTCCTAGTACAACCTCCCCTTGGCCTCGGTTGTTTAGATGAGAGTACATCAACTAAATCCTATTAATTAATCTCTTTTCCTATTCATTACTACCTTGGTCTAGTCAGTAACACTAGGCTGGTTCTAATGTTGGCCACCACTAGAAAACATGCAAAACAAAGAGAATTAATTAATACATGCATGCACAGTTTCCAAGAATTATGAATTATCTTGTTGTACTTTGTTAGTTCTTCATGGTTCCCACAACCTTAGTTGTGGATTTAGATACTCATGATTTGTGTAGATACAAAATTTATGAATTGGAATAACATAACAGAACACTTACACAATTGAATTAAGAACAAGCTAGTCCAACATCAAAGAGAATCACACGATTTAAGATGTAATCAAAGTACAAGCATTTTAAAAAACTCTCTAATGTTATCTCACTATTTTCCTCTCTAATTCTCTAGTTCTCTCTGCACTATCCATTACTTGTGAAAAATAACCTAAAAATCAATTTATAATATTTAAAATAAAAGTCCTAAACATAATATGATAATTGGGTCAGCACGCCTCACAAGCAGGTTTACAGGCCGTATTGCATTCCACGGATCGTAATCGGGGTCTCATACAATTCTGCTGGAAAACTAGACTTCAAGTCTACGAGACCCCCTCTATGACCCGTAAAGTGGTTTACAATCCACAGGGGGGTTTCATCTGATGAATCTTCAAAAAGTCCCAATCTCTGATCCTCAGGGCACGAACCATGTTTTATGACTCGTAAATCATTCAATGACCCATCTGCATGTTCATAGAACAACTTCTAAAAACCAGCCCCTCACTAGAGTTGTCCATGAAATGCACTTTACGACCTGTGAAGTGACCTATATCTCATAAAAGGTCTTGTACTGCATGAAAATCAACAACTTTTATACTTTCTTCCAAAAATCAAGGCCATCCCTGGAATCCTGCAAATATAACACAAAAACACATAAAACCAACTAACATCGCATTGAGAACACATAAAATTTCAAGTTTCAAACATCAAAAGTATTGTATTTTGACAGCACATATGAAATTGACTCAAAATTATGATTCTATGTGAGAAAAAAAGCTTGTGGGTGGAAAGCTTACTAAAATCAAGTTCAAAACGAAAGAGATCATCAATTAATGTTTCCAAATTATAGACTTAAATCTCCAATTTTCAACATTCAAAATCATGAAATTTGATACAAAATCTAGATAAAAGCCATGAAAATTAATCAAAATAATGACAGAATCAATTACCCAGAAGAGATACACAAAAATATTCGTCCAAACTTGCCCAAAAGGTTGAAATATTTGAAGATGGAGTAAAAATAGTGGTTTTCAGATTTAATAAATTACATGCATAAAATGTACTTCACGAATGTAGAAGAAGATCCGCGATTGCAGAGCACTAGAGGGCAAGACCTCACAAATGTGGGGCTGGTGCCTGCGAATGTGGAGCCTAAGAAGGTTACCATCTGCAAGCACAGGGCCCTTTCCGCAAAAGCTGAGAAGGGCAACACCAACACCTTGTCGAATGCAAAGAAGGTGAGTAGCTGCACCAGAACAACAAAACACAACCAAGTCCAAAACTTGAAATGAATCCTTGAGATTCATCCAGAATCCAAATTTCACAAATAGAGATGTATCCATACCAACAATGGTGATATGGAGTCAATAGAATAATCAAAATTTGATTCTGAGGCTCCTTGACACATTTCCCAATGCAACTCAAAGAAACTAGTTTAAAACTCAAAATACCAAAACTACCCTAAAAACTTGTAAAATTATGATGAAATCATTTCTATAATTAGTTTCATCATCTAAAATTACTAAAACTTTCAAATTTTGATCCGA
>DF358720.1:72111-90117 GCA_000787875.1 Solanum virginianum
GACCTTCCGAACTCTGAATGTTGACAAAAGTCAAACTTTGGCTTCGGAAACAATTAAAACAATAACTTTGGGTCCAAATCCTCATTTTAACTCTGAATTCATTCTCTAACTTCTTCTAGACCAGATTTGACATTCCAGAACTAATAGAATTGATGGATTTCTGATCTAATACCCAAAACTCAGAATAGTACAATAACTCACTTTTTTAACAACTTAAACTTTAAAAAATGTCAAAACTCATATTTTCCACTTTTAGAACTCAAGATGTCAGTTCAAACAATACAATAGTTCAAAATAGTTTCAAACCAACTTACAAAAGAGCAAAATACTAATTTTCATAGATAAGGTCAAAAATGACTGACAAGGTCATTACTATTTATTTATGAAATTCAATATTAACTTAAAGAGGTCATGTCACGACCCAAACCTAGGGCCTATGTAACACCCCACATTTGATAATGCTAGTACTATGCAATTAAACATGAGATAGTTATTTAGTTTGAATTTGCTAGCTAAACGGAGATGAGGTCCAACATTGAATTTGTCCAAGTCCGAGTATGAATAAAATCCATTTAAGAGTGTAACTCTAGCCCATGTCTTAGCATCATAAATGGACTATGGTTACAGTCTAAGATAAAGAATAAGAAAATCCCAAAGTCTTGACAAGCCATTTGACTTATTGGACCCAAATTAAGTGAATAAGAATTTGGGAAATCGGGCAGCCAAGGCCTATCAAATTTGAGACCCATTTTGGCCCAAATGTGAAGTCTAAGCTGCAGCATATACCACTTGGTAGCATAGGTGAAGACTTGGTCAAAATGCTACAGTAAATTCATCCAAAATATCCCTTAAATAAGAGAGTGAAAGCAGCCAAGTCATTTTACCCTTTGGAATTTTCAGCTTTCCCCAAATCCTCTCATCTTCACCTCACAAGAAAACTCTCTACAATTCTTGAAGGAACCTTGGATCTTGAAGGCCAAGGTAAGTGGAATTTTCCATGTAATTTTTATACTTATTCCATGAAAAACAAGATCTATATGTTAGTATGTTGTGCTGGAAATCTGGACAGATTGTGTTCTAAGGATTGTTATACACTTTTCTTGTTAATTAAGAGGTTGTCTTTTCTTCCTTGGCTATATTATGAAGTAAGACATATGTATTTAACAAAGGTTGATTTGTTGGTGATGTGACTAGGCTGTTCCACCACTATTACAGGCCAGAAAGATGGATTTTTGCAGTATATCTTAATTGTACTCTTAAAAGAAACTTATGAGCTAAAAATTGGGAATTATTGTGTCACGACCTTCACTTGATTTGGGAGTATTTGTGGACTGTTATAATATTGTTTTTACATGTAAGAAGACATGGAAACATTTTGGTTAAAGTCACAAAATATTTGGAACTATCGACGTTGAAATGTAGTGACGGGATGTAATGTTTGTTGCCCATTTGTATGTTGTGTAAAGTTATTGTGTATTCTGTTTTGTGGGCTGATATAAGTCTGTTAAGACACTTAAATGGGCTGCTTATGATATGTATATGAGAAAGTGTATTAGAAAATATGTTTAGGGGCGAAAAGGTTGAAAGAACACACTTGGGTTTATGATTTCACACTTGCTGCCCATGTGTTGTATTTCTATGAGTTTGGGCTGCCAAGATGTATTTATTGGCTGCTAATACTAGTTTTATCATCTACTATGTTTTAAATAAATATTTGGAGTAAGGAAAGGTTGTCTAAAGGTAATAGCGAAGTCGTACAGCGAGGTATGTAAGGCTACTTTATTTCATATTATTTGGCATGAAACCTAGATCCCTCCTTTGTACATAAAGAGATTTACCAATTCCAACTCAATTATTGATTATGTCTCAACTCTTTCACATGGTCATATGCTCCCATACATAATCACCTTCAGATATGCATATATACTTGAATACCAAGATAGACAGAATCATTCTAGCAAATAAAGTTCATGTGTTGTTCTACCTCTTATACATTTCATTATTCGTGTAACCTACTCCTACCATTATGGTATTGTCTTTTGTGATTATTTACATGACATATATTGTATCTACAGTCCTAAAACTCCAATATTCCAACTGACAAAAGAATCACTGTCATATTGTCTTGCATGGTTATCTACATATCACATGCTGCCTATACAATTCTATAGCTCTAATATTGTGACTGGGTCGAGGAGTTAAAGAAGATCCTAGCCAGGGACGAACCCTATACCGTTACCACAGATCAGTTTGTTATTTACAGTACATACTGTGCACAAATTTTATAGTAAAGGTAAAGTGATGTAAAGAATATAAAGTACATGATCCCACAATATAACTATATGTGGTCTCTTATCATACATCAGTGCATAGTTTTATTTGAGTTGTTATTTCATATACAATGCTTGAGAGGGTCAAGGGTATCCCACAATATAACAAAGGGTGGTCTCTTATCCTATACCAATGCATTGTTTCATTTGAGTTGTTATCTCATATACAGTATTTCCTGCCTTAAATACTCAGTACATTATTTTGTACTGACGTCCCTTACGGGGGACCTGCATTTCATACTGCAGGTACAGGTGCTAATAGATCTCCAATACTCAGTACATTATTTTGTACTGACATCCCTTACGGAGGACCTGCATTTCATGCTGCAGGTACAGGTGTTAGTAGATCTCCTCAGTAAAAGTATAGGACATCCAGCTGCTAATACCAAGCTCCAGGTTGCTTTAGAGCTTTGTGTGTCTAAAGTTGTATTTGTGTAATGTATAATTGGTCGAGGTGGGGCTTGTCCCAATCCTTATCTAATTTGTTCCTTATGTAGAGGCTTTGTAGACTATGTAAATTAAAGTGTGGTTATGGTTTGTACTTTAGAGAATGAGGCCCTAACGGCCTAGTCATTTGCATTTCATTTTGGGCTTGTCATTACTGTTTTCTTCCATAAAGGCACGTTAGAGAATGAGGCCCCAACGGCCTAGTCGTTTGCATTTCATTCTGGGCTTATCATTACTATTTTCTTCCATAAAGGCATGTTGAACGTAGAGATATCTTATAAAATGTATAAATAACACATAGATATAGGCTAGTTCTCCCGAGCCTTATCGACAACGGGTACCGGTCCGCCTTAATGGGATTTGGGGCGTGACAGCCTATACATGACACAATAAACAGGGAACCCAAAGGGACCCCAAAGAAGCCTCTGAAAATATCATTTACACATCCTTGATCGCGGAAGCAATTAACAACAACAAGAGAGTATAAACAAGGGAAAAAGGGAGTAAGGGAAGTTTTGTCACTTATAAAGCATAAAGTGTCAATTTCATGACCTAAACCTAGCGCATAGACGTAACACGGTGAATGGGGAACCTGAAGAGACCCCAAGCAAGCCTCTTAACATATCATTACACATCCTTGATCGCGAAAGCATTTGAACAACAACAAAAGCATAAAACAAGGATAAGGGGGCTAAGGGAGGTCTTTCATATCATAAAACATCAAAAGAGTCAAAGAGAGTCAAAGCTTATAGCGTCATTACATAACTTGTCCAACAATACCTCTATACTTAGAATTGAACGGGGGCCAAGATAACTTCCCGGGCTCACCCTCATAGTTAAAAACATATAATTAGATAATGAGAGTCTTTACATAACATAAGAATAAGAGCTATCATACCCGGAGTTGAGAACTCATCGAACTTGCTTTGACACGGGTAGGATGAGGATGATTGTGAGGAGCTCCAGTTCCTACATGGTAACATTATGTAGGCATAGATTATGCCTTAGCATGTTTAAATGTACTAAGTATGTAGGATGCAATGCAACAAGAATAATGAAATCAAAAGAATCCAATTTGAGCAGATAGGCAACATAATCAAAATGCATAATCGTAAGCAAGAGATAGTATATTAGCAACATGACATGCATGAACAATACTTGAAGTAAAGCATGCTCATAGACCAAGTAACTTAGTACTTGGAATCCAAGGCATGCCACCCACTTGGAAGGTGGATGAAGTATCTACCCCTCATCTTTGGTTGTACGGGATTGCTACCACCCGACAAGGTGAATGAGGTATATACCCCTCATCTATGGTAGTACGAGATTGCTACCACCCGACAAAGTGGATGAGGTATATACCCCTCATCTATGGTAGTACAGGATTGCTACCACTCGACAAGGTGGGTGAGGTATATACCCCTCGTCTATGGTATGGTCACTTGTAACACTATAGATACTTTTCATGAATTCAACACATATATACCTTTCTTTCATCATCACAAAGTCATAGGTCATGCAATGGATCATCAATAGCTCAAGAAGCCTAAAACAGATATTTTATCAAACACTTGGTGGGTGTGAAATGCTAGTGTAAAACTATAAAATTCAAGAGTGAAATCATGCACGAAAACTTGAAGTAAATCAACCCACTAACACTTGGTAATACCATCTTGCAAAATACATTGAAAACCCTCATCAAATGTAAAAGTAAATCATAGATTCATAACTCAAAACATGCTTAAATAGTCACACTTTATCAAACCCCAACACAGTTCTTAGTCAAATTCATAATAAGTAAGACTCATAAGTAAATCAACTTAGAAACATGCAATTTAAGTAAAAAGGAAGATTAGGCACCATGGGTGAAAAGATCTAATAGTTGAAACCCATATACCTTAACTTTGGAGAATTCTTTGATGAAGATTAGATTGAGAACTTGAAGCTTGATGAATTCCTTAAGATCCAGAATGAGTTTGGGACTCTTGATTTAGAGCGAAATATTTGTCTAAGTATTTGAGAGAATATTGGGGAATGTCTTGTACGATATGATGTTGAAATATGGGTAAGTATAGGTATTTTTACACTTGGATAGAATTAGACCAAAGACTTAAAATCCTTGGACTGAGATTAGAAAACTAGCCACAAAATACACTGCTTCGTGCCCTGGCCGCGTCGCGCCAGAGGCGTGGGGAGTTCTCTGGAAATTGCAGTTTTGGAAAATAAAATTTTGATATGGTTGCTCTAAAATCCAGGTTAGACCCATTTTCTAGTCAATTTTTCCCCCTAAACACAAATATGAAGTTGGATTTTGGAAATCAAGCATGGATTTTGAGATATATGAAAATTATGATTTTGGGCACTTTTTAGGCACATTTTCAGGCACTTTTTGGGGTCATTTCAGTCAAAGCTCAAAGCATGGATACATCAATTGTTCTAACAATATCTCTAAACATAGATTGGGCGGGAGCCAAGATACTTTCCGAGCTCACCCTTATTGTATCAATGATCATCTTAGAGAATTAACATAAAAAAGAGTAGTATAGCTAGTGTCCCCGAACTTGAGGACTCACCAAAAGCTTATCTTTAAGATGCCAAAACTAGCCACATGGAGGATGATTGTGAGGGGCTCCAATTCCTACATGTTAACATTATGTAGACACAGAGTATACGTTAGTACATTTAAATCTACTAAGTATGCAGGATGGAATGCAACAAGAGATAGGCAACATAGTCAAAATGTATAATCATAAGTGTGGGTGTAGATAGAGTATGTGTTAGTACATTTAAATATACTAAGTATGTATGATGCAATGCAATAAGAGATAAGCATCGTAGTCAAAATACATTATCATGAGCAATGGATAAGAATAATAACAATATGGCATGCATGATCAATGATTGAAGAAAACATGCTTGTATAGAACATACTACATGTGTAAGAAGAGACCATCATCATAGACCAAGCAAACTATTACTTGGAATCCAAGGCATGTCACCCTCTTGGAAGGGTGATTGTGGTATCTATCCGTCAATTGGTAGATGGGCATGTCACCCCCCATCATAGTGGTCAAGGTATATACCCCTTGACATGGTAGATGGGCATAGAGCACCCCATTATTGTGGTAAAGGTATATACCCCTCAATATGGTAGATGGACATAACACCCCCATCAAAATGGTCCAGCTATATACCCCTCAACATAGTAGATGGGCATACCACCCCCCATCAAAGTGGTTGAGGCATATCACCCCCTCAACAAGGTGTTGTTAACTTGCAACAGTATGGTTACTTTCATAAATTCAATACACACATATAATCCCTTAATCATTATATAGTCACTCGATTCATAACTCATGCAATAGATCATCATTTGCTCAATAATCCTTGTGAAGACATTTTATCAAACACTTGACGGGTATCTAATGCTATTTCAAAATCATGTAATTCAAGAGTGAAATCATGTGAGAAAACTTTACGTAAAGCAACGAACCAACACCTTATAAAACTGTCATGTAACATACCTTGAAATCCTTCATCAAATCTCATAATAGATCATAGTTTCGTAGCCCAAAACATGCATAGTCACAATAGGCAAACTATCTCATAGTATAAGCTTGAAATAGGTAGACATGTGATTCCAATAAACATCTCATAAAAGACCAACTTAATTTTTTATCAAAATTCATAATAAGCCATATGCATAAGTATTATAACTTGAGATCATGCAAGTTTTATGAAAAAGAAGGTTGGGCACCATGGGTGAAAGGACCCAATGGTTGAAACCCACATACCTCAAATTGTGGATTTCCTTGATGTAGTTTTGAATGAGCACTTTAAGCTTGAATGAAGTTCTTGAGATCCAGAATTGAGCTTGGGATACTTGCATTTGGATGAAATATTAGGCTAAGTGTTAGAGAGGGTTTTGAGTGATAAAAAGTTGAAAAATGGCTAAGTATAGGTGTTTTTACGCATAAAAGGGCATTAGGACCAAGACCCCAATGTGTTAGGCCAAATCTGAAAATTGAGGAAGTCACAACACTGCTCCCTGATGGGTCCGTGTCATGGAGCCAACGTGAACAACTTCTGGAAATTGAAAAGTTGGCGAAAATAAAATTTTACTATGGGTCCTATAAAATCAGGTTTATACTCATTCCACACTCAATTTTCCCCCTAATCAAGAATATGAAGTTAGATTTTTAATATCATGCACGAATTTTGAGATATATAGAAATTATGATTATAGGCATTTTCGAGGCCCATTTTCAGGGCATTTTTAGGGCATTTCTATATCTCCTCTTCGGAACATTCATCCTTGAATGTCAAAGAAACATTCATAAGAGAAGTAATCAAGAAGATTTTTCTCCAACACATGAATGCAATAAATGCATTTGAACATTTTTTCAAAAATCTCAACATAAGTGTCAAAAATCACCATAAACTTGTCAACATAAACACGAATGCATGCAAATGACATAAGGGCTGAAAGTTAAGACTTAAAATCATATAGGGGAACTTGAATTAGTACCTTAGGCTTGAATAAAGTCAAAGAGATATGGATATCGTTCTCTCATGTCCTCCTCAGCTTCACATATGGCACTTTCAACTTATTGGTTTCTCCAAAGAACCTTGACGAAAGCTACATCCTTGTTCCTCAACCTCTTCACTTGTCTATCCATAATATCTACCAGGACCTCTTCATAAGTCAAATTGTCTTGTACCATACCCACAACATCCAATGGTGTAGTAGGACTTGGGTCACCCACATACTTTCTCAATATAGATATATGGAAGACCGGATGAACGATATTCATATCAACGGGCAACTTTAACTTATAGGCCAACTTACCAATCCTTCCCAACACTCTATAAGGACCTACAAATGTTGGACTCAATTTACCCTTCTTACCAAATCGGACTATACCTATCATGGGTGAGACCTTCAAATAGACCTAACCACCAACTTTAAACTAAAGATCTCTTCTCCACACATTAGAATATGACTTTTGTCTACTTTGGGCTATCTTCAATCTCTCCCTTATCAATGTTACCCTCTCCAAGGCATCCATGACTAAATGCGAACCCAACAAAGCCATCTTCCCCACCTCAAACTATCCATCCGGAGACCTATAACGTCTACAATAGAGATACTCAAAAGGAGCCATACCAGTACTTGAATGATAACTATTACTGTAAGCAAACTAAATGAGTGGAAGATGTTCATCCCAACTACCTTTAAACTTTGAAACATAAGATCTAAGCATATCCTCAAGAGTTTGGATAGTTCTTTCAGTTTGGCCATCTATTTGAGGGTGAAAGGCCGTCCTAAGCCTAATTTTGGTACCAAGACCTCTTTGGAAGGACTTCCAAAAGTGATAAATGAATTAAGCTCCATGATTTAATATAATAGAAAAAGCTACCCCATGCAATCTAACCAACTCACGAACATAAAATTTGGCATAATCTTCGACAACACAAGTAGTTTTGGATGATAGGAAATGAGCCGACTTTGTCATTCTATCAACCGCAACCCAAATAGAATCAAAATGCTTTCTAGTCTTAGGTAACCCAACCACAAAATCCATATTGATTTCCTCCCACTTCCAAGTATGAATCTCTATATCTTGGGCTAGGCCACCCAGCCTTTGATGTTCTTTTACTTGGCAATTATGACATCTAGATATGAACTTGGTAATGTCTCTCTTCATACCACCTCACCAATATACCTCTCTCAAATCTCTACACATCTTTGTAGAATCGAGGTGAATAGAATAGGAAGAATTATGAGCCTCATCTAGAATCTTCTTTCTCAAGTCATCACTAGGCACAAACAATCTACCTTGGTACCTAAGGGCACCATCTCCTCATTAGGAGAAAACCTCCACTTTCCCATCTCTCACTAAGACCTTCAATTCTAGCTAGGCAGGGTTAAGATCTTGTTTTACCTTTACCTCCTTAATCAATGAAGATTTAAAACCATAAGGAACTACTATACCACCATTGGCAGCCTCCTCTAACCTAACTCCCAGTATAGCCAACCGATGAACCTCTCTAGCCACCTCTTTGCCACCAGCACCCACATGAGCTAGGCTACCCATAAACACCAAACTTAGAGCATCGGTTACAATATTAGCCTTACAGGGGTGATAATGAACACCATATCATAATCTTTAAGGAGTTATAACTACCTTCTTTGTCTCAAGTTAAGATCCTTTTGGGTAAACACATATTGGAGACTCTTATGATCAGTGAACACATCAATATGGGCCCCATACAAGTAGTGATGCCAAATTTTAAAAGCAAACACCATGGCGGCTAATTCAAGATCATTGGTAGGATAATTCCTTTCATGCACCTTAAGTTGTTTAGACGCATAAGCTATCACCTTACCATTTTTCATCAAAACACAACCCAAACCAATTCTTGAGGCATCACAATACACTATCAACCCTTCCAACCCTTCCGGTAGAGACAAGATAAGAGCAGAGACAACCTTATCTTTCAATGTTTGAAAACTCTTTTCACACTCATCGATCCACATAAATTTTGCTTTCTTTTGGGTCAACTTAGTCATCGGAGTAGTAATAGAAGAGAACCCATTCACAAACCTCTAGTAATAACCTGCTAACCCTAAGAAACTTCTATTGTTCGATGGAATCAAAAGTCTAGGCCAATTTTTAATCACCTCTGTCTTTTTAGGATCCACCTTGATACCATCACCTGACAGTACATGACCTAGAAAAGAAACCTCTTTTAACCAAAACTCACATATTTCATATTTCACATACAACTTCTCCTCCCTCAAGATTTGCAACACCAGCCTCAAGTGATCAACATGCTCCTTCTCACTATGGGAATATATTAAGATATCATAAATAAAAACCACCACAAACAAATCAAGGTACGATTTAAAGACCCTATTGATAAGATCCATGAAGTTAGTTGGTGCATTAGTCAATCCGAAGGACATAATGACAAACTCATAATGCCCATACCTAGTCCAGAAGGCCGTCTTGGGATGGTCACACTCCCACACTTTCACTTGGTGATACTCGGACCGAAGATCAATCTTAGAGAAGTGACTAGCCCCTTGAAGTTGATCAAAATGGTCATCAATCCTTTGTAGAGGGTACTTATTCTTGATAGTGACTTTATTAAGTTATTGGTAATCAATTAACATTCTAAGAAAGCAATCCTATTTCTCCACAAATAACATTGGTGCACACCAAGGTGATTGACTAGGCCTTATAAAACCCTTCTCCAACAAATCCCTCAATTGCTCCTTTAACTCCTTCAACTTCGCCAGGGCCATATTGTAAAAGGGAATATAAATGGGTTGAGTATCGGGAAGAAAGTCTATACTAAAATCTATTTCCCTTTTGGGAGGAACACCAGGGAGCTTATCAGGAAAGAAATCAAGGAACTCATTAACCAATGAAATTGGCTCTATAGGAAGGACCTTGGACTCAATATCCTTAACCCTTATAAGATGATAGGGACACCCCTTAAAAATCAACTTTTGGGTTTTAATGCAAGAAATGAACCTACCCTTGACCACCGTATCATAACTCCCCCATACAAGAATGGGTTCATTAGGGAATTGGCACATGACCCTATGGGTTCTACAATCAATAGAAGCATAATATGCATGCAACCAATCCATCTTAAGAATGACATAAAAATCCATCATTTCCAATTCAATAAAATCACAAGGCAAGATTTTATACAAAATAAAAATAGGATAATTTCTATAGACCTTTCTAGCAATAATGGATATGCCAACGAAAGTAGATACTTCATAAGGCTCACATAATAATTCAAAACTAACATGAAGCTTTTTGGCAATAGAAAGAGTAATAAAACAAAGAGTAACACCTGGGTCTATCAATGCATATACATCAAAATCAAAGACTTTTAACATACCGGTGATGACATCGGGCACCTCATCTACCCCTTATCTCCCTTGAAAAGCATAGAATCGATGACTCGCATTTGCACCTTTACCTTGTGGACGACCATCTATACGTTTTTGTTAGCACAAGCAAAAATCTCCCTTGAAAAGCATAGAACCTATTATGCCTTAGATCATCACCTTGTTGGCCTCCTCTTCCCGTCGCACCCACATTTGAACCTTGGCCTTATAGGCGACCATCTCTATCCCTGTTGCGATTGTGAGGAAAATCTATCAATTTTTCACGCACTTCACCATAACTATAGCAAGCATTAGTGTCCTTCAAACATGGGCCATTATGGTCTCTACCATCTCTTGGGCACATAGTGTTAGGCATCACACCACTACTACCTTGGACCCTTGGGTTGTCATTAGAAAACCTCCTGTTAAGAGCATTGGAAGAAACCGGCCACCCTTGGGACTTTGGAACCTACCTTCAAAATGGGCCCTTTTAGCCTCACTACTCCTTCTTTTCCTAAGTTTCTCTCCCTCTATTTGTATGACATATGTCATGAGGCGGGACAAATCCATATCACTTATTAACATGGTGGCATGACACTCCTCATTAACTAAGTCGGATACCCCCATCACAAATTTATTCTTCATAAACCTCGATTTGGCCATCAATTATAGAGCATACTTGGAGAGTTGACTGAACTTGAGGACATACTCTCTCAAAATTGTAGATCCTTGCTTTAGATTCTTAAGTTCCATCATATTGGCCTCTCTTAGCTCAAGAGGGAAGAACCGATTTAGAAATGCCGCCTTGAACTCTTCCCAAAGGATGACATTGTTATTTCCTTTCTCTACCTTCCATTGAGTGAACCAAATTTGAGCCACCCTATTGAGTTGGTAGGCCACCAACTCTGCTTTCTCCTCCAATCTAACTCCCATAATAGACAACACTTTATACACTTCATCAATAAATTCTTGAGGATCCTCATTCACTTTAGACCCATGGAACTCTGGTGGGTTTATCCTAGTAAAAGTCCTCACCCTAGAGGCTGGAGTAGGAGCATGAGGGGCTTGGGCCCTGTAATGACCCCAAAAGGTGCCCGAATATGCACCTCGGAAGTGCCCAGAATCATAATTTCTATATATCTCAGAATCTATACATGATATCAGAAATCCAACTTTGTATTCTTGATCAAGGGGTCAAATTGAATGGGAAATTGGTCTAATCCTGATTTAAGAGCAAATGATTAGCAATTTCATTTTTCATTTTTTTTCTAGAATCGATCCATGATGGTATCGCAATGCCCAGCCATCGCAGACCTGTGTAAATCTTGCTTTCGCGACAAGTCTGCATGCAGACCAAATGCAAACCTGTATATTTTGCTGCCAGTGGTTTTTTATCTCATCCCAAGGCTTTTGAGTCTTGGGTCTAAGTGTTCCTTATCGTGAAAATATCTATACTTAGCCATTTTCACCTCATATCATTCAAAACATCTCCCAATACTCATTCAAACACTTAACCAATATTTTATCTCCTAAAAGTCAGTCTTAAAACCTCATCCAGATCTAAGGATTTCTTCCTAAGCTTCAATTTTCCATCTGTAATCTTCATCAAGTTCATCTCCAAAGCTAAGGTATGTGGGTTTATTTCATGGTTTCCTTCCACTCATGATACCCAAGCTTCCTTTTTCTCAAAATTTATATGATCTAAAGTTGATTTATAAATGGGTCTTTCTTACTGTAAATTTCACTGGACACTATATTGGGATTTATGAAATTGTGACTGTTTTACTATGTTTTAGGCTATGAATCTAAGGCCTAATATAAGATTTGATGAAGGATTTTGGTGTATATTGCTTGAAGGTGTTACCAAGTATCTATTTATGGTTTTAAATTAAATTTTCTAGCGTGATAACACTCTTGAATTGCATGGTTTTACACTAGCACTACACTCTCTAAGTGTTTCATAAAATATCTGATTATGGTTTCTTAAGGAATTAAAGGTCCTATGCATGTCTTATGAGTTGAATGACTAAATGATGATGGAGTGATGAAGGAATGTATATATATGATGATGAAAGGAGTGTATATTTATATATGATATTATCTTTATATGTAGGGATGACCAAGCTTAGCTTATGAGGTTGTAGGCCCGGGTAAGCTTGTTGAGGGGTTGGTATCTTGATCCCCTAGCTTGGGGGGTTGTAGGCCTGGGTAACCTTGTTGGGAGTTTGCACTGATCAACCTTGTTAGGGGGTTTGTACTCCATCAACCTCACGAAGGGGTTTGTACCTCACACACCTATCCAAGGGGGTGGTAGGCCTTGGATTATACTCAGAATGGTTACTCATTACACTTACATTATGATCTATATACACATGGTTTTCTAGGAGCATCTTCTAAGCATGCCATATTGCTATATATACTCATTGCCTATGCTTATGCATTTTAGTTATGTTGCTATCACTTGTTGCATTGCATCTTACACACTTAGTACATTCCAACGTACTCATGCATACTCTATGAGTACATGATGTTAGCATGTAGGATCCGGTGCATCGCTTGATAATCCTCCTCCTCCACATGCTAGTAGGATTATCTCTTAATCTTATTCATGAGTCTTCCATTTTGGGGACGTGCTTATGATCTCTTGCTATGTACTAAGACTATCTTTTCTTTACTTATGTATTGATTATGAAGGTGAGCCTAGTTGTTTTTCTTGGCCACTACTCTTATCTATGTAGTAGAGGTGTTATTGGACATGCTATGTATCTATGCTATGAGCCTTGACTCTCTTGTTTCTTGATGTTACGATATGGAAGTTTACCCTAACTCTCAATTACCATGTTTATGCATATTTGTCATTGTCATTTTAATTGTTTTCGCGACTAAGGATGTGTAATAATATGCTATGAGGCTTATTTGGGGTTCCTTTAGTTCCCCATTTGCCGGTCACATCTAGGCCCTAGGCTTGGGTCATGAGAAAGATAGCATCAGAGCACTAGGTTGTTAAATCCTTGGAGTCTAACATTGTGTTGATTAGAGTCTTATTCATTGTTGTGTTGTGCACCATAACTATGAGTAAGATGCCATAAGACTTTTAGGAAATATTTCTCTTCTTCATATTCTAAGTTGTGCTATAGAGTTGAAGTAAGTTTTCCCCTAGAGATTGTCCTTTCCTATGCTAGATCATGCCTAACATGAGGGGAAGATGAGCTCACACACTCGAGGAAAAACCAAACAATGGAGAGATTAAGGATTCTCTCACCTTGCTTGTATAAGTTGGGCTAATCAAGTCAATCAAGGGGCCCAATCCCCTCATGCTCCTACACTAGTTTCTCGAGTGAGAGACTTCATAAGAATGAATCCCTTGGAATTTCACAGGTCAAAGGTGAGTGAGGACCCTCAAGAGTTCATTGATGAGGTCTACAAGATTTTGTCTATTATGGGTGTAAGGTAGGAGGATAAGGTAGAGTTGGTGACCTACCAACTCAAAGGGGTCACATAAATATGGTATAACTAATAGAAGGAGGAAAAGGGGGTCAACAATGTAATTTTATGGGAAGAGTTCAAGGTGGCCTTCCTTAATCAGTTCTTCCCCCTTGAACTTAGGGAAGCTAAGTTGGTGGGACTTATGAATTTGAGACAAGGGTCTTTGAGTGTGAGGGAGTATGCCCTCAAGTTCACCCAACTTTCAAAGTTTGCTCCTCACTTGGTTACTGACCCAAGGTCAAGAATGAACAAATTTGTGATGGGTGTTTTTGACTAGGTTAGTGAGGAGTGTCGGTCCACCATATTGATTAGTGACATGGACTTATCATATTTGATGACCTTCGAATAAATGGAAGAGGAGAAATTAAGAAAGAGAAGGGGTCATAAGGCCAAGAGGGACTGTTTTGAGGGTAAGTTCCAAAATAGTAGCCAATTCCATCGAGGCCAAGGGTCTTCTCACACATTTCAAAAATGGGTTGCAAATGATTTTTTGAGGGCCAATTTGGTAGGGTTATGGCTCTTATTGATGTGTGTCCAAGGTGTGGTAAGTGCCATAGTGGCCTATGCTTGAGGAATATCGGTGCTTGTTATGGTTTTTGGGAAATGGGGCATAACGCAATAGATTGCCCTCAAAATTGCAACAAGGGCAAGGAGGTTCGTCCTCAAGGTGCTAACATGGTTCCTTTGGGGAGAGGTAGCTGACAAGATGGTGCCCCAAGGCACAACTAGTTTTATGCTTTGCATGGGAGGCAAGGGGTCGATGAGGTCCCCGATGTTGTTACCAATATGTTAAAAATCTTTGACTTTGATATGTATGCATTAGTTGATCCGGGTGTCACTCTTTTTTTTTTGTTACCCACTTTATTGCCAAAAAGTTCCATGTTGAGCCAGAATTATTGTGTGAGTCATCTAAGGTATCTACTCATATTGGTGTATCTATTGTTGGTAGAAAAGTCTATAGAAGTTGTCCTATTTGAATCTTGCATAAAATGTTGCCATGTGATCTTGTTGAGTTAGATATAGTTGATTTTGATGTCATTCTTGGGATGGATTGGTTGCATGCATACTATGCTTCTATTGATTGTAGAACCCGTAGAGTCAAATTCTAATTCCTAAATGAATCCATCCTTGAGTAGGAAAGTCATGATGTGGTGGTCAAGGGTAGGTTCATCTCTTGTATTAAAGCCCGTATATTGATCTCTAAGAGGTGTCTTTACCATCTTGTGAAGGTTAGGGATGTCGAGTCGAAAGTCCTTCTCGTAGAGTCGGTTCCTGTTGTAAATAAGTTTCTTGATGTCTTTCTAAATGACCTTTCCAGTGTTCCTCCCGAAAGGAAAATAAACATTGGTATAGACCTCCTTCTTGATACTCAACCCATTTCTATTCCTTTTTACCGTATGGCCCTAGCGGAGTTGAAGGATTTGAAGGAACAATTAAGGGACTTGTTGAAGAAGAGACTTATTAGGCCTGGCCAATCACCTTGGGGTGTACTTGTGTTGTTTGTGAAAAAAAAAAGATTGGTCCCTTAGGATATGTATTGACTAACGAAAAAAATTAATAGGGTAACCATCAAGAATAGGTATCCTCTTCAACGAATTGATGATTTATTTGAACAATTACAAGGGGCTAGCCATTTCTCTAATATTAATCCTTGGTCCGGGTATCATCAAGTGAAGGTGAGGGACTGTGATATTCCCAAGATGGCCTTCTAGACTAGGTATGGGGATTACGAGTTTATTGTGACGTCTTTTGGGTTGACAAATGTACCAACTATCTTCATGGACCTTATTAATAGGGTTTTCAAACCCTACCTTGATTTATTTGTTGTGGTATTCATTGATAATATTTTGATCTATTCTCGTGGTGAGGAGGAGCATAGGGCACATTTGAGGGTTGTGTTGGAAAGATTGAGGGAGGAGAGGCTATATGCTAAATATGAGAAGTGTGAAGTTTGGTTGAGGGAGGTTTCCTTCCTTTGACATGTGGTGTCGAGGGATGGTATAAGGTAGATCCTATAAAGACCGATGTGATAAAAAATTGGCCTAGACCATTGACCCCGTTGGACATTAGGAGTTTCTTAGGGTTAGAAAGGTATTATCGGAGATTCGTGAATGAGTTCTTTTCTATTGCTTCCCCTATGAAAAATTAACTCAAAAGAAGGCCAAGTTTGTATGGACCGATAAGTATGAGAGGTTCTTCCAAACATTGAAAGATAAGCTTGTGTCCGCTCTTATTTTGTCACTACCAGATAGGCTGGAAGGATTTAATGTATATTGTGAGTTGGGTTGGGTTATGTTCTAATGTAAAATGGTAAGGTTATAGCCTATGCTTCTAGGCAGCTCAAGGTGCATGAAAAGAACTAACCTACCCATGATCTTGAACTATCCATCATGGTAATTGCATTAAAGATTTGGCATCATTAGTTGTATAGGGTCTATATTGATATGTTCACTAATCATACGAGCTTCTAATATGTCTTCACTTAAAAAGATCTTAACTTGAGGCAAAGGAGATGGTTACAACTCCTTAAGGACTATGATATGAGTGTGAATTATCATCTAGATGAGGCAAATGTGGTGGTATATGCTTTAAGTAGGGTGTCTATGGGTAGCCTAGCTCATGTCGATGGTGGTAGTAGGGAGGTGGCTAGGGAGGTCCATTATTTGGCTAGATTAGGGAAAGCGAATAATGGTGGTATTGTTATTGTTGATGGTTTTAAATCTTTACTGGTTGAGGAGGTGAAAGCTAAGCAAGATCTTTATACCACCCTACTAGAATTGAAGGCCTTGGTTGGTGATGGGAAAGTGGAGGTTTTCTCCCAAGGGCGAGATGGTGCACTTAGATACTAAGATAGGTTGTGTGTGCCTTGTGTTGATGGCTTGAGAGAGAGAATTCTTGATGAGTCTCATGGTTCTTCCTATTCTATTCACCCCGGTTCTACTAAAATGTATAGAGATTTAAGAGAGGTGTATTGGTAGGGAGGTGTTAGAATCCGTATTGTGGGGTATTGGAACCACTACGAAATGTGGGACTATGTAACATTTTTTAAAAATTTAGGGACTCAAGTAGAATTTTTAACACTTAGGTTGTTAGGATTCGTATGTCCTTAATTGTATCTTTGCATGTCCTTCATTGGTTCGCGTAGGAAAAGTTTGGGGACCAAAGTATTTTTTTTAAGACTTGGAGTCTTTAAGGATAATAAGGATTGCCCCACCTCAACTTGTGTTAATTGTCTATTAGACCATGTGTAGGACGTGGGGTCATGTGATAAGCTTAAAAATCAAGACAAGCTTTTATTCTTCATTGGTTCACCTCACTTAGAAAATTTGAAGAGCAAAAGAATCATACTCCCAAGCTATAGACCTCTCGGGTTGCTACAGTAAAAGGGTAACAATTCATGTTTTTCAATTCTACAATTATTTTGACGCTACAAGCTTGGTATATTGGGTCTCCTAAGTGGTGTGGAGGCGTTGGTTGGTCAAGAAAATGCTTGGTTTTACGACTTAAACATTGGTATAGACCTCCTTCTTGATACTCAACCCATTTCTATTCCTTTTTACCGTATGGCCCTAGCGGAGTTGAAGGATTTGAAGGAACAATTAAGGGACATGATTTGGGTCCATCTAAGAGGGTTAAAAGGTATGGTGATTTTTAGCTTTGTTTTTGTAAAATAAAGATTGTATGTATGTTGGAGTATGTTAAATTGAAACAAAATCTTGAAAAGATTGCATATCAAAGTGAATTATGAATATGGAGGTTGAGGGTCAAAATTTGAATATGTAGGATTATAGTGTTATTTTGTTTTGAAACTATGAAATTATGTGTAGTTAG
>DF358720.1:96802-114369 GCA_000787875.1 Solanum virginianum
ATGATTAGGGAAAGGTTGAAGATGACCCAAAGTCATCATAAGTCTTATGCCGATGTGAGGAGAAGGGAGCTTGAATTCAAAGTTGATGATTTGGTCTATTTGAAGGTATCACCCATGAAGGGTGTAATCCATTTTGGTAAGAAGGAAAAGTTGAGTCCAAGATATTTGGGTCTTTATAGGGGATGAGGAGGTTTGGCAAGGTAGCTTATGAGTTGGAATTGCCTAGAGAAATGAATTTGGTTCATATGATGTTTCATTTGTCTATGTTGAGAAAATGTGTGGATGATTCTTAATGTTGTAGATGTTGTTGAAGATAATTTGACCTATAAAGAGGTTCTGGTTCAGATTTTGGATAGGCAAGTGAAGAGATTGAGGAATAAAGAGTAGGCTTCGTTAAGGTCCATTGGAGGAATCAACAAGTTGAAAGTGCTACTTGGGAGGCTGAAGCGGACATGCAAAAGTGATATCCTTTACCTTTTCCACTATACTCAAGCCTAAGTTATTGATCTAAATCCTTTATAGGATCTCAAGTCTTAAGTTCAGCCCTCATGCCATTGCATACATTCATTTTTAAATTGACAAGTTCATGATGATTTTACACTTATGATAAGATTTTTTTGAAATGATGTTTAAGTGAATTGTTGCATCCTTATGTGGGCTGATGTTTTCATGTTTATATATCTCAAATATATCTCTTTGACATTCAACAACGAATGTTTCCAAGGGGGAGATACATAACGACCCCAAAAAGTGCCTGAAAATATGGCTCGAAAGTACCCGAAATTATAATTTCTGTATATCTCAAAATCTGTGCGTGATATTGAAAATTTGACTCCGTATTCTTGATCAGGGGGTCAAATTGAGTGGGAAATAGGTCTACCCCTGATTTAAGAGCAAACAATTAGCAATTTCATTTTTTGTAATTTTTGATTTCCAGAATCGATCCATGATGGTACCGCGGCGCTCAGCCATCATAGACCTATATAAATCTTGCCTTCATGATAGGTCTGCATCGTGAACTAGATGCAGACCTATGTATTCTGCTGCCATTGATTTTTTTATCTCATCCAAGGCTTTTAGGTCTTGGGCCTAAGTATTCCCAAACATGAAAATATCTATACTTAGCCAATTTTCACCCTCATATCATTCAAAACATCTCCCAATACTCATTCAAACACAACCAATATTTCATCTCCTAAAATTCAAGTCTCAACACCTCATCTGGATCTAAGGATTTCCTCCCAAGCTTCAAGTCTCCATCTCCAATCTTCATCAAGTTCATCTCCAAAGCTAAGGTATGTGGGTTTCTTTCATGGGTTCATTCCACCCATGATACCCAAGCTTCCTTTTGCTCAAAATTTTCATGATTCATTGTTGATTTATAAATATGTCTTTCTTATTATGAATTTCACTGCACACTATGTTGGTGTTTATGAAATTGGAACTCTTTTTACTATGTTTTGGGCTATGAATCTAAGGTCTAATGTAAGATTTGATAAAGGGTTTTTATGTATATTGCTTGAGGGTGTTACTAAGTATCTATTGATGTTTTTACATTGAATCTCCTAGCATGACAACACTCTTGAATTGCATGGTTTTATAAAAGCACTACACACCCTCTAAGTGTTTGATAAAATATCCGGTTATGGTTTCTTAAGGAATTGAAGGTCCTATACATGTCTTATGAGTTGAAAGACTATATGATGATGCAATGATGATGGAATGATGATGGAATGTATGTATATGATGATGAAAGGAGTGTGCATATATATATATGTATGATATTATCTCTATATTGTTGGGGATGACCAAGCCTAGTTCGAGGGGTTGTAGACCCGGGTAACCTTGTTGGGGTTTGTACCCATCTACCTTGTTAGGGGGTTTGTACTCTAACAACCTTGTTAGGGGTTTGTACTCTATCAACCTCATGAAGGGGTGTGTACCTCATGCGCCTATCTAAGAGGGTGGTAGGCCTTAGATTGCACTAAGAATGGTCACTTCTTACACTTACTTTATGATCCATATAAGCATGGTTTAATACAAGCATCTTCTATGCATGCCATATTGCTATATGTACTCATTGCCTATCCTTATGCATTTTGGTTATGTTGCTATCACTTGTTGTATTGCATCCTACATAATTCATACATTCCAATGTACTAATGCATACTCTATGCCTACATGATGTCACCATAAAGGAACTGGTGCACCGCTTGATCATCCTCCTCCTCCACGTGGCTAGTATGATAGTCTATCAAGCTTGTTGGTGAGTCGTCTATTTCAGGGATGTTCTTATGATCTCTTTCTATCTACTAAGACTATCTTTTCTTTACTTATGTATTGACTATAAGGGTGAGACTGGTTATTTGTCATGGCCTCCTCTCTTATCTATGTAGTAGAGGTGTTATTGGACATGCTATGTATCTATATTATGAGCCTTGCCTCTCTTGTTTCTTGATGTTATGATATGGAAGTTTACCCTTAGTCCCAATTCCTTTGTTTATGCTTATTTCTCATTGTCATTTTAATTACTTCCATGACCAAGGATGTGTAATGATATGCTATGAGGCTTGTTTGGGGTTCCTTCGGATTCCCCATTCGCCGGTCACGTCTAGGCCCTAGGCTTGGGTCATGATAGGCCCCTTGGTTGATTTGTTTGGCTACAGTATGAGCCAATATTATAATAGCATCCCTAAACTTTTCATGAGCAATTCCTCCATCTTGGGGAGCTTGAGGAGCGGGAGGAGCCGGTTGCTCCTCAGGTGAACGAGCTCTCCTTAGTCATCTTATTGGAATAGACATTATCTAGAATAGTAAAGAAAATTCATTAGGAAAAAGCCTTACCTTAACTTCTATAGCACGACATATACAATGAAGAAGGGAAATATTTCCTAAAACACCTCCTAGCCTCTTACTCATAGTTGTGGTGCACTTCACAACCATGAATACCACTCTAATCGACGTAGTGTGTTGGATTTCGATGACCATTAACAACCTAGTACTCTAATACATAGTTTCTCATGACCCAACCTAGGTCTAGTCATGACAAAGCGAATGGGGAACCAGAAGGGACACCAAACAAGCCTCTTCATATATCATTTACACATCCTTTGTCACAGAAGCAATTAACAACAACAAGAGAGTATAAACAAGGGAAAGAGGGACTAAGGGAAGTCTTGTCATTTATAAAGCATAAAGAGTCAAAGCTCAAAGCATAGTTAAAGTAATTGTTCCAACAACACCTCTAAACATAGTTTGGGTGGGCGCCAAGACACTTTCCTGGTTCACCCTCATAGTATCAGAGATCAACATAGAGAATTAACATAAGTTAGAGTAGCATAGCTAGTGTCTCCGAACTTAAGGACTCACCAAAAGCAAATCTTCATGATGCCAAAACTAGCTACATGGACGATGATCGTGAGGGAAACCAATTCTTACGTAATAACATCATGTAGGCATAGAGTATGTGTTAGTACATTTGAATGTACTAGGTAACATCATAGACCAAGCAAACTATTACTTGGAATCTAAGGCATGTAACCCCTTTGGAAGATGATTGAGGTATCTACCCCTCAATTGGTAGATGGACATGTCACCCCCATCATAGTGGTCAAGGTATGTACCTCTCGACATGGTAGATGGGCATAGCACCCCCATCAATGTGGCCAAGGTATATACCCCTCAACATGGTAGATGGTCATAGCACCCCTTATCAAAATGGTCAAGATATATACCCCTCAACATGGTAGATGGGCATAGCACCCCCTAACAAAGTGGTTGAGGCATATCACCCCCTCAATAAGGTGTGGTAAACTTGCAAAACTATAGATACTTTCATAAATTCAATACATATATATAATCCCTTAATCATCATATAGTCACTCAATTCATAACTCATGCAATATATCAGGATTTTCTCAAGAATCCTTGTCAAGACATTTTTCCAAACACTTGGCGAATATGTAATGCTAGTTCAAAATCATGCAACTCAAGTGTGCAATCATGTGAGAAAACTTAATGTAAATCAACCCATCAACACCTTGTAAAACCCTAATGTAAGATACCTTGAAATTTTTCATCAAATCTAATAATAGATCATAGTTTCATAGCCCAAAATATGCATAGTCACAATAGGCAAACCATCTCATTGTATAAGCTGAAATAGGTAGACATGTGATTCCAATCAACATCTCATAAAACCCCAACACTATTTGTAATCAAAATTTATAATAAGGCATATCCACTGTAATACAACTTAAAATCATGCAAATTTAATGAAAAGGAAGGTTGGGCACCATGGGTGAAAGGACCCAATGGTTGAAATCCACATACCTCAAATTGTGGTTTTGCTTGATGTAGTTGTGAATGAGAACTTGAAGCTTGAATGAAGTTCTTGAGATCTGGAATTGAGCTTGGGATTCTTGAATTTCGATGAAATATTAGGCTAAGTGTTAGAGAGGGTTTTGAGAGTATTTTGATTGATATAGAGTTGAAAAATGACTAAGTATAGATGTTTTTACACATAAAAGGACATTGGAGCCAAGACCTTAATGTGTTAGGCCATAATATAAAATTAAGGAAGTCATGACACTACTCCCTGATGGGTCGCGTCGCAGAGCCAACGCGAACAACTTCTAGAAATTTGAAAAGTTGGCGAAAATAAAATTTCGCTACGGTCCTTTAAAATTGGGGTTATACCCATTTCCCACTCAATTTTGTCCCGTTCCAGAAGATGAAGTCGGATTTTCATTATCACATACAAAATTTTAGATATATGAAAATTACGATTATGAGCATTTTTATGGCACACTTTTGGGGCGTTTTTGGGGCGTTTCAGGTCAGTTTTTCTTGTATTTATTTTTTGGAGAAGCTTTTTTACTTTCTATGGTCGATATACTATTTTTTTGCGTTATTTCATTAAATACCGACTTTCTGAAGTTGATTTTCTTAAGTTTTTATTTTAAATTTTAAGAAAATCGACTTTCGAAAGTCAAAAACTACCGACTTCCATTGATGTTCGATAATTTTGAGGTCGGTATTATAGTTTCTTTAGTACTGACTTGTGGGTATGATTGTGTCAAGTTTGCGAGACTCACAAGAGTCTCGAATCAAGAATTTATATTTTGCTCCCAAAATGTCCATCCAAATAAAGAGTAAGGAGCTAGTAAGACTATTAAACTTTTAGTAATATAAAATAAAACAAGTATGGAGTCAAGTAAATCATACAATAAAGTACCATTCCGAGTATGAAAGATGAAATGGTATACAAAATTATCGCTTTTTGAAAAAATGACATTTGAACTAACTCAAATCATATGTCTTTTAAGCCTAATGTCAACTCAAGTACGATAATATCTAAGTTATAATTATAACTGTCAAAATGGGCCAGCCCAGCCCCACCCAGTCCCACCCAACCCAAGCCTCGTGGGCCAAGGAATTTGGAGGGCTGGGATGTGCTGGTCCTTTATTTGAAAGGTTCTTGAATTGGCCGACCCAACCCAACCAGTAGGGCTGCGGGTTGGGGCGTGCCAACCTTTCTTTTTTGAAAAAAATAATTTTTTTCTTTTCAATCTAAATTTAAACTTGAAATTTCGTCAATATATTAAATTTTTCGAGATGCCTAACAAAATTATATGAAAGACCATACTAATTATAATTATAATATGCAATATAATTATGATCAGTGGTTCTTTTAATTACAATCGCATATCTGGAATATATAACATCAAGAAATGAGAAGATTCCCAAATTAAATATAGTAAACAATGATCATATTTGAGTCATCCTATGACTAAAGAAAAATAATAATCTTTTTTTACAAATAAATGATAAAGAAAATTTGAAAAAACAAACTTGTAAACTAAAAAAAATTTATATCTTATAACTTTAGTTATTTTAGTTCAAATTAAATAATCATTTTAGCCCATGGACCGACCCCAGCCCGGCCTAAGTCAAGCCTCAAGGGCCAAGGGTTTAGTTGGGTTGGGCTTATAAGCCCTGGTTCTAAATGGGCTTGAAAACTCATATCTCAACCCTACCCTAATAAAGGGTAGGGCTGGGCTGGCCCCATGGACTAAGCCCATTTTGATGGCTCTAGACTTATAATGGAAGTATTCATAAACTTTTGACTAAAAACTCAAATCATAATTCTTTAAAATTTTGCAGATGCGACTGTATATATAAAAAAATCTAAAAGGATATTCCTAGACACACACATATATGCTAACAGAATGAGATGGAATTTGAAAACACATGTTTCATGGATCAAGCTACAAACATGGATTACTTTTTTTTCTAAGAAAGAAATACCCATGATCTGCACCTCATTTTTTATTAAAACAAAACAAAATTGTACCCTTTTCACACGGTTTCTGCCTAGGAATACATAGGCTGAAATTCCTTACTATATGCATATGTTAAATAGGATCACCAATGTAGTTATCTAAAAAAAATTTAACTCAACAAACACAATTCAGAATGAAAAAAAACTCCCAAAGACATCAGATGGCAATAAATATATATTACATACCAAATAACCACACAAAGGCCAAACTCAATACTACTTATGTGAAAACTCAATATTCTTTTTGATGCAAATTCTAACATTTAGAAGAATTACAAATGAGCGAACTAAAAATAGGGCAACATAACATGAAAATAACACAAGATGCAAGTTAACTTAGTCATGCTAAAAATTGTGAAAATCAATCATATTGAAGACTTTAACATAGTCTAAACTAACGTGCTTAATCAAATATTAGTTCCAAATAGGAAACAACTGATTCAAAAGAGACAGAACCATATAGAGGAGGCAAACAGATCAAGAAAATTAAAGAAAACAGATTCCATAGTAGTGAACATAATCGGTTTGATTCATTCACATCTAATAAGTATAAATTGATGTCGACACAAGACGAGACAAACTACGAATTTCCATAGCTTTATATAGGAAACGGGATAGCAAATACATTTAACATTTTAAGGATATAAAATTAAGAAAGGATACAACACCTTGAGATGAAATAAGGCTATTTTATTACTTCACTTTAAGAAGTCAGAACCTCACTTCAAGTTAAAATCCATAGGTGAAACAGAGAGATTAAGTTAGCATTCACAAGAAATCATGACAATTCATAATAGCACCACAACACCTTACATAGGTTATTCGACTTATTTTTCTTATTTAATTAAAACAAATAGAGATGAAGGCGTGTTGTCACCACCCAACCTTTTAGGTCATGATGGCACCTGTTACATCTCGCCTACAGGCAACCCAACTGTCACAACCCAAGGCTAGGGCCTAGATGTGACACAGCGCAGGGGGAACCCAAAGGGACACTAAGCAAGCCTCTTAACATATCATTACACTTCCTTGGTCGTGAAAGCAATAAAATACAGCAACATTAGAGTAAAATAGAGACTACAGGACTTCAGGACAACTTCCATATCATAAACATCAAGAGTTAAGAACGAGACAAAGCTCATAACATTGCATATGACATGTCTAACTACACCTCTACTACATAGATAAGAGCAGAGGCCAAGATAAGCTATTGGGCTTACCCTCATAGTCAACATATACATAAAAATTGATAGTCTTAAAACTTAGCATGAGATCATAAATGTCATCCCCGAAATAAAGGACTCACCAAAGAGCTTGAGAGAAGTCGTACTAGCTGCGTGGAGGAGGATGATCAAGTAGGGTACCAGTTTCTACATGGTGACATCATGTAGACATAGAGTAAGTGTTAGTACTTTTGAATGTACACGTATGTAGAATGCAGTACAAAATAGATAAGTAACATAGTCGAAATGGATAAGCATAGGCAATGAGTAGCATATAACATTATGGCATTCATGTGAGATGCTATATAGTAAATCATGCTTATATAGAACATAATACATGTGCAAGAAGAGAACACTATCATATTGGTGGATTGTCGTACCCTATCACCCTTGGTGATTGAGGTACCAACCCCATTAATTGATTGGTGGATCGTCGCACCCTACTACCCTTGGTGATCGAGGTACAAACCCTCGACATGGTTATCAAGGTACAAACCCCCCAAAATGGTTGGTGAATCATCGCACCCTACAACCTTTGGTGACTGAGGTACAAACCACCCAACATTATTATCAAGATACAAACCCCTCGATATGGTTATCAAGGTACAAACCCCTCGTTATGGTTACCCAGCGCGCAACCCCTGAGTAGGGCATGGTGACATTCCAACACTATATAGAAAAAAACCATATACATACCTTCATTTCATCATTGTATACTCATTCAACTCATAAAACATGCATTGGATATTCAATTCCTCAAGAAATCATAATCTGGACATTTGGGTATGTAGTACTAGTGTTAAATCATACCATTCAGGAGTGGAATCATGCCAGAAAATTCAATATAGAACCATTAATAGATACTTGGTAAAACCCATCAACACCCTTCATCATATCTCACAATAGATCTTAGATTTATAGTTCAAAACATGCTAAAACAACCATAATTTCGTGAAACCCCAATATAATATGCAATGAAATTGATAATAGATAAGGTCCATGAGTAAATCAAATTTAAATCATGCAATTATAAACAAAAGAGAGATTGGGTATCATTACTGAAAGAAACCCATGAAAGAAACCCACATATCTTGACTTTGGAGAATCCTTGAAGAAGATTAGAGATGAAGACTTGAAGCTTGAATAAGAACCTTAAGATCTAGATGAGTTTTGAGACTTGAATATAGGAGATAAAATATTGGCTAAGTGTTTGAGAAAGTGTTTGGAAATGTCTTGAATGATATGGGGGTTAAATAAAGCTAAGTATTGGTATTTTCATGCATGCGAACACTTAGGCCCAAGACCCAAAGGCCTTGGACCGAGATAAAAATCACTGGCAATAAAATACACAGGTCCATGTCTGGTTCGGGATGTGGACCTGTCGCGTATGCAAAATTAACATATGTCCGCGACATCTGCGTGTCGTGGTACTAAGCGAATTGATTTAGGATAAGGAAAATTACAAAAATTGAAATTTCTAATCGTTTGACATATACAAAAATTACAATTCCGAGCACTTTCGAGGCATATTTTTGAGCACTTTTTGGGGTCATTATAATATCTCCCCCTTGGGAACATTCGTCCTCGAATGTCAAAGAGATGTATTTGAGAGATGTAAATATAAAAATCATCAGCCCACATAAGGATGCAACAATGCACTGAAACATCATTTCAAAAAAATCTTATCATAAGTGTAAAATCATCATGAACTTGTCAATTCAAACATGAATGTATGCAATGGCTTCCTCCAAAGGACCTTAACGGAAGCCACCTTTTTGTTCCCCAATCTCTTCACTTGCCTATCCAAAATCTAAACTGGAACCTCTTCATAGGTCAAATTATTTTCAACAACACCCATAACATCAAGAGGTACAATAGCATATAGATCACCCACACATTTCCTCAACACAGATAAATGAAACACCGAATGAACAAAATTCATTTCTCTAGGCAATTCCAACTCGTAAGCTACCTTGCCAACCCTCCTCATCACCCTATGAGGACCCACATATCTAGGGCTTAACTTTCCCTCCTTACTAAGATGGACCACACCCTTCATGGGTGACACCTTCAAATAAATCCAATCACCAACCATGAATTCAAGATCCCTTCTCCTCACATAGACATAAAAGTTTTGGTGACTTTGGGCTGTTTTCAAGCTTTCTCTAATCATCCATGCCTTCTCCATAGCATCCATAACCAGATCTAGACACAATAGATCCACTCTCTAACCTCAAACCACCCAACCGGTGATCTACAATGTCTACCATATAGAGCATCTAAAGAAGCCATACCGATACTAGAATTATAACTATTGTTATATGCAAACTCAATCAATGAAAGATGATCATCTCAACTACCCTTAAGCTCTAATACACAAGTCCTAAGCATGTTTTCGTGTGTTTTGATAGTTCTTTTGGCATGGTTATCTGTTTGAGGGTGAAAGGTCATACTAAGCTTTACTTTGGTTCAAAGACCACTTTGGAAAGACCTCAAAAATTGTGAAGTGAATCATGCACCACGATCTGTATGATGGATAAAGGAACCCCATGCAACCTCACCAAGTCATGAATGTACAACCTAGCATAATCTTCAGCCCTACATGTAGTCTTAACCGGTAGAAAGTGAGCCGATATTTATCATCCTATCAACCACAACTCATAAGGAATCAAAACCCTTTCTAGTATTGGGAAACTCAACCACAAAATCCATATTAATCTCTTCCCACTTCCAAGTCAGAATCTCAATGTCTTGGGTTAGGCCATCTAATTTTTGATGTTTAACTTTGACTTGTTGGTAACTATGGCAAACTGACACAAATTTTCATGCCTGCCCACCAATACAGCTCTCTCAAATCTCTATACATCTTAGTAGAACCAGGGTGAATAGAATAGAAAAAACCATAAGCCTCATCAAGAATCTTTTCCCTCAAGCTATCCACACAAGGCACACACAACATACCTTGATACCTAAGGGCGCCATCTCCCCCTTGGGAGAAAACCTCCACCTTACCCTCTTTTACCAATGCCTTCAATTCCAACAAAGCGGGGTCAAGATCTTGCTTAGCTTTCACCTCCTTTTAGAACCATCAGCAACAATAACACCCCCATATCAACTTCTCCTAACCTAACCCCCAATCTAGAAAACTGATGGATCTCCTTAGCCACCTCTATGCCACCATCATCAACATGAGCTAGGTTGCCCATGGACACCCTACTCAAAGCACCCGCCATAACATTAGCCTTACTGGGATAATAATGCACACTCATATCATAGTCCTTAAAAAGTTCTAACCACCTTCTTTGTCTCAAGTTGAGATCTTTTTGAGTGAAGAGATATTGGAGGCTCTTATGATCGGTTAAGATATCAAGATGCACCTTATACAAATAATGATGCCAAATCTTGAATACAAACACCACGGCAGCCAATTCAAGATTATGGGTATAGTGATGTCATATTTTTAATGCAAATACCACGACAGCTAGCTCAAGATCATGGGTAGAATAGTTCTTTTCATGCACTTTGAGTTGCCTAGAAACATAGGTTATGACCTTACCATTTTGCATTAGAACACAACCCAAACCAATTCTAAAAGATTCACAACACACAACAAACCCCTCTAGCCCATCCAGTAGTGATAATATAGGAGTATAAGCTTATATTTCAATTTTTGGAAGCACTTTTGACACTCATCGGTCTACACAAACTTAGCCTTCTTTTGCGTCAATTTTATAATTGGAGAAGCAATAGAGGAGAACACATTCACAAATCTCTGGTAGTAATTCTCTAGGCCCAATAAGCTCCTAATATTTGACGGGGTCAATGGTCTAGGCCAATTTCTAATCACATTCATAATTTTAGGATCCATCTTAATACCATCCCCCGACACCACATAACCTAGAAAGGCAACTTCTTTTAACCAAATCTCACACTTCTCATATTTTGCATACAATTTCTCTTCCCTCAAACTTTGCAACACTATCCTCAAATGACCCATATGCTCCTCCTCCATTTGTTCGACATAGGTCATCGAATGGCACAAGTCCATCTCACTAATCAACGTGGAGGACCGATACTCCTCATTCACCATGTCGGAAACACCCATCACAAATTTATTCATCCTAGACCTTGAGTTGGCTTCCAAGAGTGGCGCATATTTTGAAAGTTGGTTAAAATTGAGGGAATACTACCTCACACTCATAGATCCTTGTCGCAAATTCATAAATTCCACCATTTTAGCTTTCCTAAGCTCAAGAGGGAAGACCCGATTAAGGAAAGCCGTCCTGAAATCCTCCCAATGTACCAAATTATTGACCCCTTTCTCCTCTTTCTATTAATTGTACCATAGTTGTGCTACCCCTTTGAATTGGTAGGCCGCCAACTCTGCCTTATCCTCCTACCTCACACCATGATACCCAAGATCTTGTCAACTTCATCAACGAACTCTTGGGGGTTCTCACTCACCTTTGACCCATGGAATTTTGGGGGATTTATCCTTATTAAATATCTCACCCGAGATGCCAGTGTAGGAGCATGAGGGGCTTGGGCCCCTTGGTTGGCTTGGTTAGCCACAACTTGTGCAAGCAAAGTGAGAGCATCCTAAAGCTCTCCATTAGCCGGTAGCTCTTTGGGTGTGCAGGCTCTTGTTTCTCTCGTGTTAGTCATGATCTAGCATAGAAAAGGACAATTGTTAGGGGGAAATCCTTACCTTAACTTCTATAGCACGACATAGAGTAAGAAGAAGGGAAATATTTCCTAAATGCCTCATGGCCTCTAGCTCATACTTATGGGGCAAAAATAATTGTGAATAAGACTCTAATCAATGTGGTGTGTTGGACTCTGAGGATCTAACAACCTAGTGCGAAAGTGAGCCGATATTTATCATCCTATCAACCACAACTCATAAGGAATCAAAACCCTTTCTAGTATTGGGAAACTCAACCACAAAATCCATACCTAATACAAAGTTTGTCATGACCCAAGCCTAGGGCCTAGATGTGACACGGTATAGGGGGAACCCAAAGGGACCCCAAGCAATCCTCGTAACATATCATTACACGTCCTTGGTCACGGAAGCAATAAAATACAACAATAATAGAGTAAAATAGGGATGATAAGGCTAAGGGACAAGTTCTATATCATAAATATCAAGAGTCAAGAAAGAGTCAAAGCTTATAACTTTATACATGACATGTCCAACAATACCTCTACTACATGGATAAGAGCGGGGGCCAAGATAAGCTACCGGGCTCACCCTTATAGTCAACATATACATAAAAAAAATAGTCTTGAAACATAACATGAGATCATAAATGTCATCCTTGAAATAAAGGACTCACCAAAGACCTTGAGAGAAGTCATATGTGCCGCGTGTAGGAGGATGATCAAATGGGGCACCAATTCCTGCATGGTGACATCATGTAGGCATAGAGTATGCATTAGTACTTTTGAATATACTAGGATGTAGGATGTAGTGCAACAAGAGACAAGTAACATAGTCGAAATGCATAAGCATAGGCAAATAGTAACAATATGGCATGCATGTGATATGCAATATAGTAAATCATGCTCATATAGAGAATAATACATGTGTAAGAAAAGACCACTATTACATTGGTGGACCTTCGCACCCTACAACCCTTGGTTATTAAGGTACCAAGCCCATCAATTAGTTGGTAGATCATTGCACCATACCACCTTTGGTGACCAAGGTACAAATACCCAGACATGGAAAGCCCCCGACATGGTTGGTGGATCGTCACACCCTACCATCCTTAGTGACCAAGGTATAAACTTTGACATGATTATCAATATACAAACCCTTTAATATGGTTATCAAGGTACAAAACCCTCGACGTGGATACCCGATGCGCAACCCCCGAGTAGGACATGGTTACATTCCAACACTATACAGAAGAAAACCATATACATACAATTATTTCATCATCATATAGCTATTCAACTTATAAGACATGCATTGGGCTTTCAATTCCTTAAGAAATCATAACTAGACATTTTATCAAACACTTGGCGGGTGTGTAGTGCTAGTGTAAAATCATGCAATTCAAGAGTGGAGTCATGGTAGAATGTTTAGTGTAAAATGACGAATAGATACTTGGTAATACCCTCAAGCAATATATATCAAAACCATTCATCAAATCTCACAAAAGATCTTAGATTCATAGCTTAAAACATGCTAAAACAATCACAACTTCAAGAAACCCCAACATAGTGTGTATTAAAATTCATAATAGATAAGACCCATGAATAAATCAACTTTAAATCATGCAACTTTAGATAAATGTGAGCTTCATATCTTGAGTGAAAGGAACCCTTGAAAGAAACCCACATACCTTGACTTTGGAGAATCCTTGAATAATATTGGAGATGGAGACTTGAAGGTTGAATAAGAACCTTATGATATAATGAGTTTGGAGACTTAAATTTAGGAGATGAAATATTTGCTAAGTCTTTATTTGGGAATGTCTTAAATGATATTGGGGTGTAATAAGTCTAAGTATAGGCATTTTCACGCCTGGGAGCACTTAGGCCCAAGACCCAAAGGCCTTGGACCAAGATAAAAATCACTGAAAAAATACACAAGACCATGTTTAGTCCATGATTGATGCCCTATGTAGCCTAGCATGTGTTGATGATGGTGGCAAAGAAATGACTTGAGCAGTCTATTGTTTGGCTAGATTGAGGGATTAGGTTGGAGGAAGTTGAGCATGGTAATATAGAGTTCTTTATGGCTCCAAATCTTTGTTATTTAGGGAGATTTAGATTAAGCAAGACATTGATTTCACCCTATTAGAGTTGGAAGTTTTAGGCGAGGGGATGATAGAGTACAGGTTGACTCTCAAGGGGGAGATAGTGGCTATGGTACCAAGTGGGTTAGGTATTAGAAATTGAGTTAGGAATTGTGAGTCCTTATATAGTGTAGAGAGAGGTTAGTAAGATTCCATAAGTTTGGGAATTGCCTATGGACATAGATATGGTTCATCCAGTTCCTCATGCTTCTAGGCGGATGTGATGTGTTGGTGACTTAAGTATTATAGAATACTTTGAGATTGTGGGTGTTAAGGAGGGTATGTTGGCTTATGAGAAGGTCCCAGTGGGAGTGTTGGATAGATGAGTGGAGAAGTTGATTAATAATGATGTATTGTTCTTCAAGGCCCTTTGGTAAGAGTCATCTATTCGTATGTGTCTCTCACGGAGATGAAGAGGCATGGAGAGGCAATATCCATATCATTTTCACTCTATTCAAGCTTATGATGACTTGCCAAGTCCTTTCTATGATTCCAAGTCCTATATTTCAGACCCTATGTCATTCATATGGATAGGGCTTCACTACTTGTATGGGGTGCATATTGATATGTTCAGCGCTCACAAGAGCTTCCAATATATCTTCACTAAAAAGGATCTTAAGTAGAGAAAATGATGGCACCAATTCCTGCATGGTGACATCATGTAGGCATAGAGTATGCATTAGTACTTTTGAATATACTAGGATGTAGGATGTAGTGCAACAATGGCTAGAACTTCTTATGGACTATGACATAAGTGTGAATTACCATCCGAGTAAGGCAAATGTGGTGGCGGCTATTTTGAGCAGGGTGTCTATGGGTAGCCTAGATCATGTTGGTGGCAGTGATAAGGAAATGGCTAGAGAGGTGCACCAGTTGGCTAGATTGGGGATTAGGTGGAAGAGGTTGGTGATGATGGTGTTGTTGTTGTTGATGGGTCTAAGTCTTCATTGGTTGATGAGGTGATAGCAAAATAAGATCTTGACTCTTTCTTGCTTGAATTAAAGACCTTGGTGAAAGAGAGCAAGGTAGAGGTTTTCTCCTAAGGGGGACATGGTGCCCTTAGGTACCAAGGTAGGTTGTTTGTGCCTTGTGTTGATGGTTTGAAGGAGAAAATCCTTGATGAGGCTAGTAATTCTTCTTATTCTATCCACTCAGGTTCCATCAAAATGTATAGAGACTTGAGGGATGTGTATTAGTGGTGTAATGCCCCACATCTTACAATAATAGTACTATGCAAATGAAACATGATATGGACTTTCAAATTTGTACTAATTTTTAAAAGTGCTTGAATCTCACGTTAGAGGGCGATATGTGTGTCTAACGTTTAAGAAGGTTGCACATATACATGTTTTGTGTCAAATTAAGGGCATTACCACGCTAACCAAAGAGAGAGAATTGAGGTGATTGTAGGGCTTAGGAAGCTAGCAGGTGAGTCACCTATTTGCTTAGATTAAACTTGCTAGCTAAACGGAGACGAGGCCCAACATCGAATTTGTACAAGTCTAATTAGGGATAAAGTCCATGTTAAGGGTGTAACTTTTGCCCATGTCTTAGCATCGTAAATGGACTCTATTTTCAACCCAATAAGAATATAAAGAGGGCCTAAATACGTCACAACCCACTTGACTAATTGGGCCAAAACTAACTAAGAGGAAAGGGAGAAAATGGGCAGCAAAGGCCCATCAATTTGGAGCCCAATAAGGCCCAAGTGAAAGGAGAAAGGAGCTGCATCACTAGCTTGATAATGTAAGGCTACAAATGATTTAGTAAGTCGGCCAAGTTACCTTTTAAAAAGGGCTCAAAATAGCACCTTATTTCACTTAACGTTAGAACAAATTTTTAGCTTCCTTAAGGAAAACTTTTCTCTCCTTTCTTCCCTTCAAGAAGTAGCCAGACAACCCTTTAGGGTTCTTAAAGGAGACTTGAATCTTGAAGGCTAAGGTAATTAAAAATATCCATGTATTTGTTATACTTATTCCTTGACAAACAAGAGACTATGTTGGTTATGTTGATGCTGAAATTGTTGGACAGCATATGCTGGAAACGTTGTTGTGTATTATGTCCAAACTGCCTACAGGTGAAAGTATAACACTAAAAGCCAGGAGGTTACTGGAAACGTTGTTGTGTATTTTTCTTGTCAATTAAAAGGATTTTTCTCTTCTTGGTTGGCTATATTATGAAGTTAGCCTTCTATCTTTAACAATGGTTGGTTTGGTAGTTGTATAAAAAGGATATTGCACTGCTTTTACAGTCGGTAAATGTGAGTCCTTATATGATACTGCAATTGTGTTCTTGGTTTGAGCTTGTGGACTGATAGATGGGAGGCTATTGCCTCACTTCCTTCATGACTGATTTAATATTATTCTGAGACTATTTTAAGGCTGTTAATATGTATAAATGTATTAAAGACAGTTTGGTTAAAGTTGGGATAGGTTTGAAATTGTCAACGTCGAAATGTAGCAAAGGGATGTAACGTTATGCCCCCCATTTGTATGTTGTGTAGAATTGTTATGTGTTCTGTTTTGTGGGCTGTTATAAGGCTGTTGTGGCACTACAACAAGCTGCATATGATGTGTATATGAGAATGTGTACTAGAAAATACGATTTGGGGTGAAAAGGTTGAAAGAATACGCTCGGGTTTATAACTACATGCTTTCTGCCCGTGTGTTGTTTTTATGTGAAATTGGGCTACCAAGATATATCTATTGGCTGGTAATGCTAGTTTTATCACCTACTATGTTGTAGATAAATAATTGAATGAAGGGAAGGTTATCTCGAGGTAACAACGAGGTATATAAGGCTATTTGCTTTCGTATTACTTGGCATGAAATCTAGAGTCTTCCTTGGCACATAAAGGCACTTACCAACTCCGACACAACTATTAACCGTGTCTCAACTCTTTCACATATTCATATGCTTCCATACATAGTAACCCTCAAGTCTACATACATATGTTGCTATCAAGTTGCATAAGTTCTTGTTGCTAAATAAAGTTCATGAGTTGTTTCATCTTATATGCATTTCATTACTTGTGTAATGTACTCTTTTCATTGTCATATTGTCTTGTATGATTATCTACATGTCACATACTACCTACATATTTCTACAGCTCTAATATTGTGACCACCATAAGAACCATCTCAAAGGTAATTGAAAGGTAAAATGTATTGCTTTCTTATTCTATCCACTCAG
>DF358719.1:3282-20302 GCA_000787875.1 Solanum virginianum
CGGAAAAAGGTTTTGAGAGTTGAGTTTAGGAGTAAAATATTTGGCTAAGTATTTGAATGAGTATTGGGGAATGTTTAGAATGATATGAGGGTAAAAAATATCTAAGTATAGGTATTTTCACATTTGGGAATACTTAGGCCCAAGACTTTAAAGTCTTGGACCGAAGTCAAAAATCTACACCAGTTTTAACACTGGTGCGCGTCGCAGAAGGAATGCATAAATTCCACCGAACATTGCATTTTTAAAAAATTAAAATTGCTAATCATTTGCTCTTAAATTAGACTCATTTTCCACTCAAAATGGTCCCCTGAACAAGAATATGAAGTCGAATTTTCGATATCATACACGAATTTTGAGATATATGAAAGTTATGATTCTGGACACTTTCGAGGCATATTTTCGGGCACTTTTTAGGGTCACTACAATTTAGCTATGAGTACATTACCACATAGGGTGGGGTGCAAAGACATCTCGTGTTAGTTACTTGTGATGTGGACACCACATCAGTTAGCTCTCACAATTTATCAATGTTTCATGAGAAAATTATCTTTATAAGCTTCATTTTCAATTGTTTCAACTCTTTAATTAATTCTTCTTGACCTTGATTAGAACCTCTTGACGAATTCTCATTCATGATAGCCAACATTTTCAAGTTGTAATTCCTTTCATCCGACAATATTAACTTCGAAAGCTCTTCATTAGAAGCAGAAATGTTTGCAAACTGAAAAATTAAAGCAAACGCAATGAGGTATACCTTGAATCAAACTGAAAGTTAAAGCAACTACAATTTAAATGACATTGATACACTTATAAAACAAATGAATCAGAAACATATTATAAAACTATATTATAAAATATACCTTACGAGTTGTCATAAATTAACTATATTTATACACTTAAAGAATAAATGAATCATAAACATATTTTAAAAATATATTACAAATTATACATTAGAAGTTGTCGTACTAAACATGAGCTTCTCCACTTTCGCTTGCCTTGGGGCTTCAGAAATCACTTTCCACCTTAGTACTCTAGGAATTGCATCTTTTGATATACGAATGACAATACTTTTATAAACAAAGGAACAATACTCATATATCCATGTGTTGTAGAGCTAGTGGAAAACCACCTAATCGGTAATATTGCGTACTAATCTTAAGGCTGCCTAATACTATCCAACAATACATGAAAAACATCAATACCCCAAGGATATTCATTAAACAATCCAGACTCAACCAAATAAAATTATTTCTTAGAAACAAGTTGTTCACTATTCTCGTAAGAGAATAAAAATTCTTCAATAAAGAACAACACAACAAATTTAACAGCATGAGGGTTGTCAACCCATTATGTACATCAAAAAATATTTCGAACAAAAATTTTCTTAATAACTTGTTCTCCAACAAAGTACTCCACCATAAACTCCGAAGAGACTTCGGAATCATAAACGACATCACAAGAACCAACACACCTTAACCCACTAACAATACCAAATTTTCTTAAGTCAAAAAATAGCTTCTGTCCATTGACTTCAATATCAAAAACATCTTTGGGTGTAAGATTTAACTCCTTCTCAACTAAACAATGTATAAGTTGCAATTGAACAATCAAAACATGTGCGCCGAAAAGCTTCAAACTGATCAGGAGACAACTTAGCTTTAACTGTGTCGATAACTTCATAGTTTGTGTAAGCCTTCCAACGACTGGTAACATAGTTTTCCCAAGCACCTTGCAAAACTTTCGATTCTACACTCAAACAACGTCTCTAATAAATAACAACTCAAAGTGTTTAAAAATCACAGAAATAACAAAAAAAGAAATAAAGCCCTGTCAAAATCATCCATGTTATCAACATCTTTTGAGGGCCGATTCCTCCTTTGTTTTTTCTTGGCAGATGAAGCCTTACTTGTTGACTTTGGAATAGGCAAATCATCCATGAATCATCATCATCATCGACAACTTTTTTTTGCTTGAGATCAATATCTATTTTCCTCTTGTTAGATTTCAAACCCACATTACCAACACGTTTTTTCAACACTTTTTTTATTTTATTTTTTTGATTGAACTTCAGAATCACTTTTTGTCCCTTTATCAGATGACAAATTATCTGTAGGTTGAGAAATTCCAAAATCGGAAGACGACACATCACTATTCAAACCACTATCAGAACTACTACTAACAACATTCACAATATTAACATTCCTAGGACTTTTTCTTTTAGCTTTCATAACAGGAGTTTTTTGATCTGTATTAAGATCAACAATAGATTTTATTGAACTTGAACTCTTAACTAATCCTAGCACTCCTTCTAGGTATTGATGTCTCATTCATCACAGAAGAGTTTAACTGTAACATCATGAAAACAACACAAAATTTTCAACAAATATACAAGGGTTTTGAATAAAACAATATCGTAAATAAGAGAAAATAATACGAAATACAAAAAATTTGTACTAATATGCGATTTAACAAGTTTAAATATACAAATCACAACGAATTTTTTTTAAAAAAAACATCAAAAAAAAGAATCGCTAGAAGGAAAAACATAAATCAAACAAATAGTGAAAAACTTTGTTTATAATGGTAGAGAATTACCTACTGTGAAGACACTTTAATTTCGTTTGATCGGAGAAGGAGGAGAGAAAACACTTCTTCTTCGTGTTTCAAGACTAACCAGAGAAAGAATGTCTTAGAGAAGAAATTTGTTTTTTGTTTGACACAAAATGACGGGGTTACAAAGTCCCTACTATCCCTACCCTACATATTTTGTTATTAATTTAATAATTATGATATAGATCGTAATTAATAATAAGTAACATTAAAAAGTATAACAACAATAATAACATATATTAATTATATAAAAATTCTTTTTAATTAATACATCCTACCAAACAGGCGCGACGTAATTGGAAAAAATGTCCTAAACCTATTTGGCCCTAACATTTTGAGGAAAATAACAAAAAGACCAGAGTCACACAACCGTAATTGAACCCCACTCTAAGGACATTTTGAACTTTTCTAGTTCTAATTAGCAAAATGAAAGGAGCGGTGTTTATCTAAAACATCCCTCCAAACGGCTTTACTCAGTTGACACTTTTCGATTCGTAGAGAAAAGTCCCAGAAATTGTTCTCTCTCTGTTGAATTGCAGAATGTTAAATTCAACAAATGTTTGGATTACCTTGATAGAAATTAATAACACAACTTCGGGTTTCATGCCTTTTCTTAGGGTTTGAGTTGACGGCTGGTTGATCAACAACTTGGTACATTTCTTAATCCTCAATCCATTCTTTTACACTAGGCCAACACCCAATTTAAGGACCCAATTTTTTTGAATTTCTGGTTGTATCAATGTAATGAAATTGAATGCATCTAAATTTCTTGCGGTCTTGGAAGCAGTTATTCTGAAAATTTCTATCTCTGGCGTGTTCTTATATATGTTTATTTAGTCCTTTGCATTACACAAGTATTCTGATGTGAAACTACTTATGTTTACCAGGATTGCTTCTGATTTTGGCCATCTTACCATGGCTAATAATTCTCATTTCACTGGCATGCAGGTATCCCTTCCAGAAGAATGTTTTCTTCTTTTATTTATAAGTTAGTAAACGTCATCTTTATTAAAATATTCTATTCTTTTTCCGGTATTTATACATCAAATACTCTGGTATCTCATCAAATCTGAGTTAGTNNATCTGAGTTAGTTATATTAATCTTTTACATGTATGCTGGAATTTTCCTCATGTCAATGAATTCATTACTTTATCAAAAGGCTTCAAGGTGTAGTACTTCTCTGAATGATGATGCAATCACTCTCATTCATATGTGTGTTGTCATAATACCAAATATTATAGGCTCACACTAATTTGTTTGAGATCTATTAGGAGAGCAGCTGTTCTTGGCTTAGTCATGTTCAATTATGCATGTTCTGTTGGTAGAGTCTTTCATCATGCTTATATATGCCTAGACAATATACATAACAGGAAGTACATACTTGTAAAATCTTCATGAGTGTTACCCCAATTTGCTTGTATCTTACATGTGTTTACCATTGAAATCAAAATAGGAACAAATTTGAGCCCAATAAAATATTCATTGCTCTGTATGCTTGCTTTGATAGCCCTTAAGAGAACAAAGAGGTGCTGTGGTTGTCAGTCTCCTCTGTTTGCATTGGCGGTGGATTTTTAGAGAAAGAATGATCTGAAAACTGATGTGTTGGTAAGTAAAAGAACCTGCTGAGATAATCATATGACATGCCCTTTTGGGCTTAGTCTTTTACCGTCAACATTCTTTTGCCTGGTCTTACTTTCTTACATGTTATTCTATATTTAGGTACAGAGTATTTAAAATCTAGTGCTTTTAGTAGTGGCTTTGCGAGCATAGAAAAGTCAAGGATAACTTCCATGGAGGACTAATATAGCTTGATCTGTTTTCCTTCTGCTTTCTTCTTGATGCGGTCCCCTTTAGGGGCCACCTATGGTTTGACACATTTCAGATTTGAGTTCTGGAGTTGAACGTTCTGAGACTTTCTGATTGAAAACTACTCCATCTTTTTTCATGCTGTTTGCTTTGGGTTGTTACTTTACTTTTTCTGAGTTTGATACTGTAAATGTATCTTGGTCTTTATTCTTGTCAAGAGTAAGTGGCTGATGCATGTTCCTCCTAAAATGGCTATACAAAAGATTACTTGGTGTTGTAGTCTTGTTGACTACTCTTAAGGAAAGGTTGAGGAGGATGAATAGGTTCTCTAAAATCATTTTCTTGGAGAGGATAGTTATGGCAATCATCTTCAGAACCTA
This sequence comes from Solanum virginianum, assembly GCA_000787875.1. Classification (NCBI taxonomy): domain Eukaryota; kingdom Viridiplantae; phylum Streptophyta; class Magnoliopsida; order Solanales; family Solanaceae; genus Solanum; species Solanum virginianum. The sequence goes on from DF358719.1 coordinate 8,080, forward strand.
ACAACTTTGATTAAATTTACGAGGGTGAAGATAACTAGAGCTTAAGGTCTAGTGACAGTGGCTCCCTTTCCTATCGTTGGATGTTTCTCCTTAAGTTACTTATTATCCTTTTTAAAATGAAATATGTGATAGCTTATTTTGCATCACTTGCCCATTGGTTTGTTTTCATTTCTTCATCCAGCTGATGATGCTTTCCCCTGTGCAGAAGTTGATACATCTTTTATGTTTAGACGAGATTGAGGTGGATGATTGTATATATTCTTAGTAGGGTTTTAGATTTTGTTTCTAAATTTTGAAAAAAAATGTTTGAATAGTGTTTGTTTATCAAACTGACCCATTATTTCAACTTCGAACTTGGCAAAACTTCAGTTATGTTTCCATTTTCAAACACAACTTCAACTTTCAATACCTTTTTAAGAATTTAATTTCAAATACACAGGCGCGCGCACACACATATTCAAATATGAATCAATTCATCTTTCTCGATAAATACCAATCAATTCACGTCCAAATACCTACTCAGAGTGTTACTCTTTTCCCTAACCAATTCTCAGTGTTAGTTTGTTTTGGTAGGTTTTGGCATAAGTGAAAAGATTCAGTACTCTGCAATAACCTGGAAGGACAATCAGAGCCGTTAGGGCTGATTTAGATTTTAGGCTCTGTGGAGTATAAGGAAGTAGTTGGCTTGGATGGGTGTCCCGTGTCCGCTGGATAGTGAGTGGCATGGGATGATAATACATCAGATGTCTATCAAAAAGTAATCCCACCTTTGCAGAATAACAACTCCAACTTAATAAACTACTATTGAGTTGCATATTGACTAGATTAGCTGAAGTCTCACTAATATATTTTGTGGTTGTCTAGTTTGACAAAAATTTTGCGTTAAGATGTGTTTCTTTACATCCGAAAAGAAAAGATACTTGGGCCATCATAAGCTGTTGAACCGAAGCCATTAGGTAAAGATGTGTATCATTTTGTGTATTCTCATCTAACATTGTGATAGTTCATCTATTTGCCAGACCTCATTATTCTCATTTCAAGCTTTGGATTGATTAGATGAAGTCATGAAGAAAAGGTTTTCAAGTTACTATTTGGTTTGACCCTCAAATTCTGGTCTCGTCCTTCAAATTAATTTAGGGAGTTGTGCATGGATACATTTCGACGTTGCTGCATTGATTAGAAAATCAACTAAATATTATTTGAAAGTAGCTATTTTCTTATTTCATCTGATCTTCCTTGCATGGATATTGGTTGAGAAGCCTCCTATACCTCCTCTGGCTGGTCCCCATCAGGGTGTTAGTCCATCCATGTCGCTGCAGGTAAAGTTGTGGAGGATGCGGGAGGGGGAGGTATAAATGGCGTTTGAGTTATTGAATCGCTATGATAACTATTTTCCCCACAATTTTAGCAGTTCCAGCCTATGCTTCCACCTCAGCAGGCACAAGCATATGTTTCCGGGTCATCTCAGCAATTTCAGCCACTTGGACATGCAAATGTTGTGATGCCTCCTCAACCTTCACAAATCCAATTTCCTCAGCCTATGCAACAGGTTGCTGGTAGACCTGTAGTAGGAGGGCATAGTATGCCTCAGGGACCACCTGTTCCCCATGATTTTCAGCGTAACCCTCTGATGTCAAATAACCACATACCTGGTTCTGGTGGCCCAAGTTTGCCTCTATCTTCTTCATATAATGTAAGACCTGGAGAAGATCTTTTTTGGTTATTGTTAAGTCGGTTTTCGATGTTCCATTCATCATAGTAATGAAATTCATCATTTGTATTACCATCTTCATCTTGTGGGTAATAGCAGGTAAGTGCAGATTCTTCAAGCTCCCAGTATCAAACACAGATACATGATCACAGGTTTACATCAGGGGTACAGCCCTGGATGCCAACAAGTAATCATAATGTGAATTCTGGGGTGCAGAATGCTGGAGAACTAGCAGCTCCTTTGGTTGTTCCAGTGAGAATTCAATGCATTTTATTGTACCCATTTTGCTTAAATATTGTTGAGATCTGTTATAGGATTTGTAAGTTGAAGGTGACAGGTTCTTTATTTTTTTGGGTTTCAGGAAGCAAATTACGGGGTTGACTCTGTTGAGACTACTCCGTCAGATTGGATTGAGCATACTTCTCGAAATGGGAAAAAGTATGTGATTCCCCTTTTTGACTTCTGAGGAAGTAACTTGCTAAGGTTAATGGGCGTGTGTTGTCTGAGAGAGTCAACATTTGAATTCTATGATGGTGACATTTGAATTCTTGCAATCTTTTATAAGCAAATTAAGATTCCAATGAGCAAAAGATGTATACTGTATACAAGAAAAGGAGCTCTGCAAAAATATCACTTTTCATTCAGATACAATCTTTCATACCACTTTGAGTGCTTCAGACAAAAAAAAAGGGCAATGCCGAATTTGGCTTTTCAGAATCCTTTCTTTTAGATTATATTCACATAAATTACTCATAAGAATAAGACATCCTATACCCTAGAACGCACTTAATTGAGAGTCTTTAGACCTTTGGTTAATAGTTCAGTTGTTCCGTGAGGAATTCAATCTGGGCAGCTAGACAGAGAGTGGGGGTGTATAAGTGCCTAGAAATATCTATCCCACCTTGCCCTTGTGGTCGGCTATCCTTACCTTTGTTGTGAGCATGTTGACATTCCAGAATTTTATGCCCACTCTTACCACACCCAAAACATGCACCCATGTTCCTCCAATCGCCCTGGCAAGTGCCATCCACCCAAATATTAAATGTGCTACTTAGCTCAGATGTATGCTTGTCAGGCAAGTTCACAACAAGTCTGCATGTTTTAACTCTTTAAGACTTCAATTTCTCTCCCAATTGTCAACATTATTGCTAGAAATATCACTTCCCCAATTTCTATCTCTAAATTTTTTTGTGATTCTGCTGCGACTCCAAATAGGATTCTTCACATTGCCTAACATATCCCAACTGATATCTCTATTAATCAACATCTTGTTCCATGGCTTTGCTGTAGTGTAACTTTGATGAATTAGTAATGTTTGGTCAAATGCATACAACAATTGTCTTATGCCTGAATGCTTCTGTAGGGTCACCTTTTAACATCTCCAGAATACGGGTTGTACACCAAAAAGAAGAAAATCCATAGAGATATATGGTTCTTCTTAGAGACATCTAATCGCTATACAAATTGGATTCTTGTGGGTGCACCAAAAAGAGATTAGAAATAAGAGGCTATTCTTCAAATATACGAAATCACTTTCTATCCATTCAGAAACTTTCATATTTCTGTCCTTCCAAAGGAACGACATAAGAGTAAGTGGAGCAACATCTTATGCCCTTTATCTTCTCTTTGTTCTTCAGAAGTGCAACTCATTAGCTTCACTGCTTGATATCCTTCATTGGTAGCTGAACCATTTCAAAGTCCCCCAAAGATGCTACCTGACAATGCACAAAGCAATAATCTGTCTTTGCATGAAGTTTTATACATAAAACACCAACGGACATATGTAATCCTCATTCTATTTTCCCCTGTTTAGATCACTCTTACTGCCAACCATGCCAAAAGTACACCTTTCTTGGTGCTCCAGCGATCCAAACTGACGTACGTGGAGGTTGGCTATTTTCTAACCAAAAGCTTATGGTAACAAGTAATACGACTTAACTGGGAACCTCCTATTGCTCCCAACCCTATCTCCATGAGTCCTGTTCGACAACAGATGTGTTGACCTTGTCGAGCAATTCTACTAGGCTTTTAGGTTTTGCTATGTTCCTAATTTGAAGCTGTTCCTCCTATACTTTTGAGTCCCAATGAATTCCCTCATGCATCCTTACACGTTCTGTCATTTCTTTTTGTATATATTTGGGAATATGAGCCTCAAAATACGCTTTTCACACCACTTGTGTCCCAAAAATTTGTCCCTAGTTCCATACCCAAACTAAATGTGATTTGTCCGCTGAATTCATCCATTTCCTTCTTAATATATCTCTGCAGACAACATTCAAAAGAAAAGATGTTTTAGATCCCCTTCCACCATTTCATGTTTTTCTGCTATCACTCTCCTTGATCATGTTCTTCAATCTCAAATCTCTATATCCATTTTCATTGAGCGCTTTATAGAAAACACAAAGATCTGTCTGTGAGGCCTCCCCATTTCTTTGGTGCCGTAACTGTCTCCTATCTAATTAAGTGAAGCTTCCTAGCCCTGTTTGTTGACTCCCACAAGTTCCTTTGAAGTCTCCCTAATTTACATATGATACTAACCAGTGCTTGTGGCGGTAACATGAAGCATGTAGGAATGGTTGACGAAGTATTCTTTAGTCATTCTTCCTTCCAACAAACAGCTCTTCCGCCATCCATCTAATTTCTTTCTACCCTTTCAATTTTCAGATTTCACCTTTTTTTGGTCCTTGTTAGACAGCACAGGCCCCAAGGCATGTATTGGGTATAGCTCCAAATCAATATCCTTCATTGCACCGTCCACTCAGATGATCTCAGACTATGGGGTTAATCTTCAGATGGTATAAGAAACATGTCTCAAGTTTTCCAATAGGTTAATATCTGCATGACAAACTCTGATGTCTTGTTTATGAACAAATGATGGGTGAGTTGCTCCCCCATCACTGTCAAGAAGTCCCTCAACTATCCACCTGTAGTGCTTTGTTCATCATTCTGCTTCCATTAGCACTGGAAATAATAGGTCCCTCTGTTTCAGTTCTCTTCTTTGCCAAGGACATCTCATGGGCTGCCATTCACTGCTACCAAATTCTATTTGACTGTTGATCAGCAGAACTGATAACCCTATATCTCTACCATCATTCATCTTTTACATGTGGCTTCGTGCTAGTAGACACAAGGCATTGCTAATTTCAGAAGAATCACTAGGCCAATCATGGTCGCTAATGTCATTATATTTCCTTTGGCTTTATTAATTCAGCTACTTAGTCACTTCCTTATGATTGTTGAATTGATTTTTAGATACTATTATAATAGAAGGACAAAGATATCTAGCTGGGAGAAACCTCTGGACCTGATGACAGAAATGGAGGTGAGGTCGCTTGGCATCTAGATTTTTGTTTTTTCTCAGATAATTATGGTTAGTTTTATCCAGTTTCCTTTACTTACCAATAAAAAAAACTGTACCCAATTCTTTCTGTATGAAGCTCCGTAGAATCACCTTATTTTCCCTAAACATTTGTGATTTCTGTTCAAAGTTTGGTGAGAGAGCAGGTCTCGTTGATCTTACTATACTATGTAGTCTTCATTTGGGATTTGCAGTTGCCTTTTATTTCCCATATAGTTCTAAAATATTTTATATTTAACACCATTGTTCAAAAGGATATGTTAAGTCTATACATGACATGTTTATATTTGGGTCCTCTTTTCGCAGACAATTTTTCTTCTTTTTGATGAATGTAGTGTTGTAGCAAGATGGAGAGACGAAACTTGATGTTAGATTTTAGGTTCACACTTCTCATTCTGGTTTGCAGAAGAATAATTTGGCTGGTTGCACCCAAGAGTGTGGCCTAGTGTCAATGAAATGGTTTGAGAACTATGAGGTCTCAACATCATCAATCTTACCATTTCCTTGGATTATAGACCTAAAATACTTGAAACTCCATTTCTTGGAGATGACTTGAGTAACAATCCTCATTTTTATTTTATAGAAACTTGACAAATATTTAAGAATTTTAAGATAAATTGAAATTAACTAACTATTCAAGTTTATAATAGCAAGATTCTTATACGCGAAATGCTAGTTAGCTCTTTTCCAAGAGCTAATTGGGGAGAAAAAACACTTGTTGTCAAAATGAAACAGACTATGATGTCGGGGGCTGTGTCGAGTATCAAACTTAGAACCTCATTGCAGGATTTCAACACCCTTACTGTCATGCTGAAAGTCTTGTTGTGTCAAGGGTGTACAACATCAAAAGTTTACTTAGAAACAACAAAATTTGACCTATGTATACAATGTAATTTTTCCAGCAAACAATCTTCAATCGAACACCTTGTGCCAGTCGTAGCTCAGCCACAACTTGACAACATTTCCTTCCTGCAACTTAAAATGTTGGTCAAAACCTCATCTGCAACACTTCTTTTGCGAAACATAAATTACTTTTTCTCTAAATTTTTTACACTAAAAATAGATGAAGCTTCAAATACCACTACGAGGAGACAAATCCACAACAGGTGCAGGGTCTGACATAGGACGTGAATCATCTAGGCCTAATGCTAGATGACAGTGATGATAAGTCGGGAGCGATGTTCGGAGATGAAGAAGTAACTGTAGATTTTTCAAGTTTGTATTGGTAAAACCTCGTATGTATGAGAATGAGCATAAGATGTAAAGCATAAGATGTAAAATAAAATTGAGACAGAGAATTTAACATTGGTACTTAGGTACTAACGAATATTAGGTGAGTAGAACAATATCTATTTTAAACTATGGAATAACCAAGGAAGACACATTTTAAGAGTACAACAAACTAATTTATCTTTCTTAGGGCTAAGTTACAAACAAACATGCACCTAAGGGTGTGGTCTAGTGGTCAATGAAGTAGGAGGAGAACCATGAGTTCTCGGGTTCAAATCCCAATGGAGATAAAAATTACTAGGTGCTTTGTTCCTATTTGTCTAAGCTTTGGTGGACAAAGTTAGCTGGTAACTTTTGCTGGTGTGAGGTTGCAGGTATTTTGTGAAATTAATCGAAGTGCGTGCAAGTTGGCTTGATACCATGGTTATCAAAAAAGAAGTTGTGAAGAAAACATATGCTACCAAAAACACAGGGGGTGGAGGAGTATAGATGTGATTGAGGAAACAATACTATATAAGAAATCTGATTCAGTGTGGAAGATGAGGTTATCCGATTAATTAAATAGCAAGAAATGAGAACTGCAATCTCCCAAGTGCAACGGAGTATGGAATTGAGTGAGAAGAGTGTGAGCAGTTTAGGTATCTGTACATGATGTCTGATAAATAATTTCTTGGCAAGTTATTAACTGTTGTAACTTGGAGAACTAGTATTCTTAGGTATTATTACTATGAAACGTACTAATGCAAACACAAAATTGATTTTGTAGTTCAACATAGAAACTCTTAAATGTAGAAAATAACTCAAAACGATTTTTCACTATGAAAATCCAAGTACATCTTGGATAAGCATCTATGAAACTAATGAAAAAACAAATTCCTAAGGTTGAACTGACTCTAAAGGGACTCCATATCACAATGAACTATTGTAGAAACAGACTTTGCACAACTCACAACACTTTGTGGAAAGGTAGTGCAGATATGTTTTCCAAGTTGATACAACTTGCAATTTAATATTGGCAGACTAGACAAACCAGCATCTTCTGTAGCTTGAATAACCTCAGATGTTCCAAATGTTTGTGAAATAAGTTTCGAGGATCTGTAATTGGACATGTTGTAGAGGAGTTAGTAGAGGTAAGGTAGTAGAAGCATTGTGATTCATGCCTTGCACCAATCATCTGTCTCTTAGTCCTTCATAACAAAGGAATCGTCGAGAAATATAATGGCATTTAAGGCAGAGTAAAATGACCTGACAGATGCAAGATTAAAACGACAACTAGTAACATAAAGAACAAAGTTTAGAGTGACAAAAGATAGGGGATTAACTTGTCCAATACCTTTTGCTTTTGTTGGGATCTCGTTAGCTAAAGTAACAACGGAAGAGACTGAATGTATAAATATTTGACAAAAATGATTTGTTACTAGAAATGTGATCACAAGCGCTCGAGTCCTTGATCCATGGTCCAAGGGTATTAGACTGTGAAATACAAGCAAAAACAATTACTAGCAATATAAGTATCAGACTGAGCAACCGAGGCCACTTGTGATGATCTCAACATAATTGCTCGATATTGAAGAAACTCATTATATTCCTCTTTAGATAAATAAAACCCTTGATTACTTGCGATGTCAGTATAAGAAACATGAGCATTCTAAAGTTACCATTCTCAAAAAAAAAAAAAAAACATGAGCATTCTTGGGTGGTTGCTCTGCAGAGAATAGCATACTTCACAAGTGTGTACAAGCTTATTACAATAACTATATTTAGGTTGAAGTCTTCCAAATCGAGCTATTCGACATTGATTCTCCATGGACGGGATGTTCGATTTTCTGGTATTTGAGATGCAAGAACAGAGGAGTCAACAGTTGGTGATGAGACCACTGCGTGAACGGGCTTCGAGGTGAAGTAATCGATAGAACAGTTCATTAATTGTAGGGACAGTGGGACTGGCCATAATCTGGTCACACACGGAGTTAACGTCATTCGGAAGTCCAACAAGTGTAAGAACTAGAAACATCATCCATTGGTGCTCCTCCTGTTATCCAACACTAGGAGTATCTAACATCAATTTTGCAAATCCCTGACTACTTGTACTGCCCCAAGTAGGTGGACATATTTAATTTCTTTTTCTTTAAGTTTGTCATTCAGGATAACACATCATGAAAATTAGATAGGTCATTACTGTATAAAGTGCGAGTCTTTTTTCAAATTGGATAACATGTCTGGAATGGATGAATCTATTTGGCCGGATTAGGGTTCCGGTGATCGAAATCTGCAAAAGAATGGAGGAATTGGCATAGAATTACTGGGTGACCCCAGAAGGAGAAAAACAGCTCAAAATGTGATAAGTACAGGCTTCACGTGCTGACTCACTTTTGGGATTGGAGCTCTGGAGGTCATGGGGTTCTGCCAGAACCTCTTTTTGGGGTTTGGTCACCAGAGCTTTCTGAATCTCGTGGTATTATTAATCTTTGGATAACACTGGTAGAAAGTGGTACTGATGTGGACAACTACTTAGGTCTTTGGAAAATTGCGCAGTGACTGAAAGTTTCTTCCCGAAAGAAGCTGGTATTTCGCACAACTATATTTTCTCACAAGGGAGCAGATACCATGTGAGAAAGCCCTGGAAAATATTACTTCCTCTGTCCCATTTTATGTGGCACCTTTTCCTTTTTAGTCAGTGCCAAAAAGAATGTCACCTTACTACAATTAGTTAAATCCCCTTTTACCCTTAATGAAAATGAATCTCAACCACACAATTATCTAAGGATTGTTTTAGGTCACAAGTTTCAAAAGTCTTCCTTTGTTTTCTTGCCAAGTCAAAGGATGCTGCATAATATGGGACGAAGGGAGTATTACTGATAAACAAAAGCACCGGAAAAGATTATTAAGATGTATAAGTACATTATTACACTGAGAGCTGTTTGTAGTTATATTCTACATGTTACATAGTAATCCTTTTCCATGTGGGACATTATCTAGATTAATATTCTAACACTTCCATCCAGGATTGTACTGCTGGATGTTACTGATTTCTACTCCTGAGATACTGTTTATGTTCAGTTTTTTTGACTTGACCTGCTTTCATGCTGTTTGCATTGGGGCCAGAGGGCAGATGCATCAACTGACTGGAGAGAATTTACAAGTCCTGAGGGAAGAAAGTATGTAACACAAAATCTTTTCTAGTCCTCTTTCCAATTGTTCTTCTACAGTGGGTACATTTGTGTGTTAGTTATGTATAATGCTGACTGCTTTGATTATTTTCTGCAGGTATTATTACAACAAGGTTACTAGAAAGTCAAAATGGAAAATGCCTGATGAAGTCAAGGTGATGTTAGATTTAAATTCCAATATGGGTTTGTTCCTTGCTTTAAACGGCATGATAAGAAGTGACAATATTCTGTTTTGTTGGATACTCTATTTCTCACAACATCTAATAATTTATACATTCTTAGTTGCTAGCATGAAAAGAAGGGACGGTATTCTATTTTCTTGGATACTCTGTTTCTTATAAAATCTATTTATTTATACATTTACAGTTGGCTCGTGAAAAGGACACTATTTCGCACGCCTCTGATTTTGGATCCATTTCTAGTGTTAATACATCATCCCCGGGTGCAGATGGTTCATTAATCTCGGCACAAGGAGCTATGTCAAGCCCAATTGCTGTGTCACCAGTTGCTAACTTACCAACTGTTATGGCTTCAGAATCATCAAGTTTATCTGGTAAAGTTTCTTCTCCAACGACTGATGCAGTTGAAATGCCGAATTCTTCAGATCCTGCTTTGCCTGCTGTTGCTAATTCAGAGAAAATTGGAATAGCAGTAACCTTGGGAAATTCTGTTGCGATACCAGTGTATGCTTTCAGATGTATATGTTCTAGATTTGCCTCCGGCATTCTGGCTTGTATTGCACTAATATTTGGGTTTCAATTTTTCCAGTAGTTCTGAGACTACTTCAGCTCAAGATGCAGTAGCATATGACGATGAAGTTTCTCTGGAGAATAGGGAGGTACATTGCCCTTTTGAAACACTTATGCGATTATTTAATTACTAGTGGTTAAAAAACCAAGAAAGCTTGTCTTAGCTGTTATGCTGGATGATGATCCAACACTTCTGTTGTGCCATTGGCAGTCAACTGCTAGCAGGTGAAGATTATGCTCTGATGAGGTTCTCTTTTGTACTTTGTGCTTGATGTTTTGCATGAATTGCAGGAAGTTAAGCAAGATGGTGCAGTAACTGAAATAAGAGGTGCTACTTCATCAGAAGAGAAAACAGTCGAGCCGGGACCATCAGTTTATGATAGCAAAGTGGTATATTTGAGTATTTTTTTCGTCCCCATTAATTAATGTCAAAATTTCTCTCGCTCCTATTTTAAGTATCTGATTTTATTGCCTCGGCTTATTGCTTATTTTGCTCGTGATGTTATCCTTTTGCGCATTGTTTTCAACTCTTGGCTGCTAAATTTAGGAGGCAAAGAGTGCATTCAAAACTCTTTTGGAATCTGCTAATATCGGGTCTGACTGCACGTGGGATCAGGTTTATTACTTGCTTGTTTTGTGCACACTGAAGTTGAGGAAGATCATCTGACATGAATTGTATTTGTTAGGCCATGAGAGCAATAATCAATGACCGAAGATATGGTGCTCTAAAATCCCTTGGTGAGCGTAAGCAAGCTTTTAATGAGGTATCTCTCCGAGTAGGCATTCAATGATGATGCAGTTGATGGAAAATTTCCCTTTTCAGTTTGTTATTTTGGCTACATAATAAATATCTCGAATGGGTTAATTGCTGCTTCAATGCTTCAGCATACTGTATTCCAAAAAAGAATAAGATCTACAGCTATTATGTAAGTTCTGTGTTCTATTCCAGTATCTGAGCCAAAGGAAAAAACTGGAAGCTGAAGAGAGACGTGTTAAACAGAAAAAAGCTCGGGATGATTTCAGGATAATGTTAGAAGTAAGTGGAATTTTCTTTTGGGAGTGTTTTTCATTTGATATATCATAATGTGTAAGAGACTGGTATTTTTCACTTCTTCAAAAGGAAAAAGCTGATATTTTTCACAACAATCTGTGATATTCTCAATCTTACAGGATTGCAAGGAGCTGACACCATCATCAAGATGGAGGTTTGTCTTTCATTTGTAATCTAAGCTGTCTGTTACTTGTTTTCTAATCTTGGTCATTTTTATACATCTTTTGTACCTTGAAGTTGCTCCATTATTTGTGGTAGTTCAGTTTTATCCACTATCTGCTATTGATTATTCAGCAAGGCAATCTCCTTATTCGAACATGATGAACGTTTTAAAGCTGTTGAGCGAGCTAAAGATCGTGAGGACCTTTTTGAAGATTATGTGGAAGGACTTGAGAAAAAGGTGAAGCTCCTTTCAATGAAATTCCTCGTATGCTTGTATCTGTTAGACTCGCATTGGTTATGTGTGCGGGCTGTAGTTTTCTTATTTGATCTTTGGCTCCTCACTAATTGAGTTAGCATTTCAGTTCGAGATAGACACAAGGTTCAATTTCTTACACATGGTATTAGAGGTAGATCTATCCTAGTGCTAGACTATTAGATATTAGCCCATCTAGGTTACCTAATGTTCCAGATGTCCAACTTGCTGTGCAATTAATGTGTTAGAATCCCACATTGGTAAGGTGTATGGGCTGTAGTTTCCTTATATGATTTTGAACAATCTTCACCTCTTGACCTAGCTTTCGAGGTTGAGTTAGGCCCAAGGCGCACTTCATTAACAATATTGATTCCATTCCTCTGCCAGGATGTCTTTTAGTTTGTGCCTTTGTTTTTTTGGTTAAAGAGCAGAAAGAAGAACTGCTGTAAATTTTACTTAAATCTAGTGTTCTTTGAATACATTTTTAATGGTTTCTCAAGGGGTGTGTGTGTGGGGGGGGGGGGGGTGGCATTTAAATT
>DF358719.1:26223-49294 GCA_000787875.1 Solanum virginianum
GTATATTCTACCCTCCCCAAACCCCACTTGTGGGATTTTACTGGGTATGTTGTTGTTATTGTTGTAAAAGGTCAGATTAGAACAATGATCATTGTCCCAGAGAACACATTTAATGAGGGTTGGGAGAGTTTGGCTAGTAATGTGGAAAGTTTTATAAGCAGGAAATTAGAAGACCATAGAGCATTTATTACCTCTGGGGATATGATACCAAATAATCTCAAAGGTAGAGGAAATTACAAAGAAGCTTTACAAGAAAGTAAATGGTCTAGGAAGAATGTCGACATGCTACTGCTACAATCTTCAAGTTGGGAAGGCAAAGAGCTGTTGTGTAGGTGTCTTGTTGGCAGATTCATCGAAGGAGAAGAGACTACTAGACGGAATGAAGTCAGGACTTGGGTGCAACATATTGCATATATTTTGATCAAGATTTGAGGTGTGGAAAGGTGCCCCTAACATCTTGGTATACGATATGAATGACTTCAAATTCCTCTTTGAATTCCAAACAAGGAAGGCTACGGAGCATGTTCTCATGGGGATTGGAGATGACAAGGAACCAGTCTGCTCCAACAAAATGTGCTCTTCACGAAAGCACAAGGATCGATTGGTTTTGGATTAGGGCTCTTGGTCTCCCTCTTTACTTCTGGAATAAAGATGTCATGAAGGAGATTGGAGATGCCTACGGAGGTTGGTTGGAAAATGAGGAAGAAATAGAGCTCAAGAGCTCAAAAATCATTTGAGATGGGCGAGAATCTGAGTTCGAGGACCTAGGGACAGCATCTCGACAAACGGTGAGATAATGGATGGCAAATTGATACACTCTTTATTGATTTGGTGTGAGTCCTCGATGACCTTCAGACCAGTGCCTGAGCCGGAAACAACTTATCGAGGGGACAACATCAGGTCAGAGGAGAAGGAAGAGGCCAACTATAGCTTTGTTTATGACAAACCTAGTAAACATGGGAAAGGAAAGGAGAAAGTGCATGCCAACTGTGTCTCTACTGATGACAGGCCTAGTATACATTGAAAAGGAAAGGAGAAAGGATAGGAAATATATGCTAAGACCTATGGTCACAAGAATGCGATCCATGTGGAAAGAGAAGAAGGGTCGCACTTGGAGTTGATGGATGAAAGGCATATTTTGAATGGGCTTCCTGACTAGATTACATGGAAAAATGACTCAAAATCATTTGGGCCTTAAAAAGCCGAAATATTTTATTAATCCTTTTATAGAATTTCATCTTTTACTGGGATCTTTTTTTAATTCCCTTGATCACTCCACCATAGTTGGTGACACGAAAGGATGCATGCTTTGCCGGAAGACTCGATGCATATTGTAAAATCTTCAAAGGATGACGAGACATGGGGTAAGGAGATACATAATATCATGGAGGTGGAAAGTCATGGTGGTGATGAGTCTATGGAGTTGTTGGGAGAGCCAATGGAGTTTTTCCATGAACCCAGGCCCTTAGCAATTGATGATAGTATAACTGAGGAGGGGTTTTGAGTCTCAAGCAACGTTGAGATTTCACGTCAATTTAGTCAAATTAAGCCAAATGTTTGGGGTGCGCACAAAGGGCTATGAAAGAGAGTTCTTCTCATTGATGAGCAGAATGGGACAAAGAACCACAAGGGAGGAACAAAGCAGTAGAGACAAAAAAAGCAACACAACCAACCAGTTAGTGTCAAAAGAGTTGAGGAAGCTTATTTTCAATGTGAAATTCAAAAGGGGGGGGGGGGGGGAGCCTAGGAGCAGTGGGAGGAGAATATCAATTGAGGAACAATGAGAGTAAAGATAATTTTGTGGATTCTAAGAAAAAGGGGAGGGGGGGGGGGGGGTGGAGCCTAGGAGCAGTGGGAGGAGAATATCAATTGAGGAACAATGAGAGTAAAGATAATTTTGTGGATTCTAAGGCGGTTAATCAATGGGGGTAGATGTGTATATCGCTTTGGAGACTAAACTACAGGATAATATTAGTAGTCTAATTCATAGCATTTGGAACAACAGATGGGTGAGCTTCATGTAGGGGCACAGGGGTCTAGTGGAGGTATTTTAATTATGTGGATAAAAGAATATGGGAGGGGGTAGTGGTGGAAGTAGGATCACAATGCATCTCCTGCAAATTTTCTAACCAGAATCAAGAATTTTCCTGTTTTCTGACAACAGATTGTGCTAAGTGCAAGAAAGTAGAAAAGAGAGAATTGTTGAGTGAGTTGGGTGCTGTTAGAAGTCTGTGTGAAGGTTCTTGGGTAATTGGGGGGAGGGGTCTCAATGTCATTAGATACCTGGTAGAAAGATCCAATTGCTCTAGGATTAGTGGTGCTATGATTGAATTTTCTGAATGCATTGAGGGATGGAATTAATAGACCCTTCTTTATTTGGAGGGTCTTACACTTGGAGAAGAGGGGAAGGGAACCAAACAGCTTCCAGAATTGACAGGTTCCTATATTGCTCAAACTGGGGGGAGCAGTTCACTCTTATGAGGCAATCAACAATGCCTAAGTTGGGATTTGACACACAACCCAATTCTACTAACATGTGGGATTTGAATTTCAAGAAGTCATGCTTCTTATTCGAATATTGGTGGATGAGTGGAAGGATTTAAGGAAGAGGTGAAATTGTGATGGCAGTCTGTTGTAATAACTTGAACCTTAGGTTTTGTTCTGGTAGCAAAGTTGAAAATCTTAAAAGAAAAGATGAAGGAACAGAGTAAGAATAAGACAAACAATTGTAAAGCACAGAAGGAGGAGATTATGGAGGAGCTGGCCAAATGGGAAGTTGTGCAAGAACAAAGAGAGTGCTCATTGAAGAGGAGATCCAACAAAAAACAAATTTGGCTCTCACCTCTGAGGAAGTAGCTAAGAATGAAGAAACAAGGTGGAGGCAAAGGTCAAGAATCCAGTGGCTGCAGCAGGGGGATAAAAATATTAAGCTCTTCCACAGAATAGCCACTTCTCCTAAGAGGTACTATTCCATTGAGTCTCTGATGGTGGATGGATGTAACACTAATGATCCTTGTATCATTAACGAGACCATCAAAAGCTTATATCAAAATTTATACAAAGAATCAGGGGAGTGGAGGCCTGAGCTACAATTACAAGGGTTCACAAACATCAGTGTGGAGGAGCAAATAGAACTAGAGTCCTTTTGAGGAGGAAGAGATCTTGGGCTGCTTAAAACTCTGTGCTATGGAGAAAACAATTGGACTTGATGGTTTTCCCATATCCTCTCACTCGTTTTTTTGGGAGATCTTGAAAGAGGATATTATAAAGGCTATACATGAATTCTATGCTAGACAGAAGACTGAGAAGAGCTTTAATGCTACTTTTGTAGCACTCATCCCCAAGAAATTTGGGGCTGCTGAACTAAATGATTTCAGGCCATTAAGTTTTGATTACTGGAGTTTATAAGGTGATAGAAAAATTATTGGCAAAAGGATTGAAAAGGGTGTTGATAAGCTTGTCAACAAAAACCAAATGACCTTTATCGAAGGAAGATAAATTATGGATTTTGCTCTCATTGCCAGTGAGTTGTCAATCCCGAGTTGAAAGGAAACATCTTAGGTGTAATGTGCGAGTTGGACATTGAAAAGGCATATGATCATGTAAATTGGGGTTTCCTACTGAACACCTCGAGACAAATGAGTTTTGGAGGCAGATGGGTGGGATGATAACATTCTGCATAAGCACAATGAGATTCTCCATTCTTGTAAATGGTGAACTTGTAGGCTTTTTCAGGCAGGGGAATCAAACAGGGTGATCCTCTATCTCTTTTTATTTATCCTGGTAATGGAGGGTTTTGATAGTTTGATGAGGATCGCCACTCAAAGCAGGTGGATCAGAGATATCCAGATTAGTGGAAACAATGGTGATATAAAAGAGTTTTGCCATCTACTTTATGCAGATGACACAGTGATCTTCTGTGAGCCACAGGAGGAGCAACTTAGATTCATGAAACTAACTTGGTCGTTTTCTGAAGCTCCTGCAAGTTTGAAAGTTAATTGGGGACAAAGCAATTTATATCCTATTAATAATGTATCAAACACCCAGAGGTTAGCTGACATTTTGGGTGCAAAGTGGAGAAATTGCTCACAACCTACTTGGGTATGCTTCTAGGCAATAAACACAAAGATTTGGAGATTTGGGACAGCATAGTGGAGAAGATTGAAAAGAGACTAGCCAGATGGAAGGCACAATACATTTCTCTTAGTGGTAGACACATCCTTATCAACACAGTCCTAAATTCTCTCGTAACATATGTTATGTCTCTTTTCTGTCTACCTGCAAAGGTGGCTAAGAAATTGGACAAACTTAGAAGAGACTTTCTTTGGCATGGCTGCAAAGAGAGCAAGGGATATAATCTGGTCAAATGGGAGACAATTTGGCATAGAAAATATAAAGGTGGTTTGGGCATCAGAGATTTGAGGAAGCATAACAACCACCTTTTGATGATATGGTTGTGAAGATATACTGAGGACAGGCAAGCTTCGTGGAAAGATTTGATTACATGTAAATATGGGGAGGATGAATTCTGGTGTAGTAAGGTAAGCACAAATGCATATGGAGTGAGAGTTTGAGAGCTATTAGACACTTGTGGTCCAATCTAGAACCAAATTTACACATCAAACACACCCCATAAAGGGTTTATCTCCTGATCTATTTACTTTGTGCACCAATTTTGAGGCAATGATCAGTGATTGCTGGATAGAACAAGGTTGGAACTTTTATTTCTGAAGGCTTCTAAATGATTGGGAAATAGAGAGTAACCATTTGCGGGCACCAATACTGCCAAAGATGCAGTAAGATGGTATCACAGTGAGGATGGGATCTACACAGTTGGCAGGGCATGTAAGGAGGAGTGCAACCTGCAAAGGAGTAGATACAAGAGTTTGTGGAAAAAGATATGACAGAATTCGGCACCAACAAAAGTTAAGTGCTTTATTGGTCAATCATCAGAAAGGCATATTTGACACATGAAGTTTTGAGGAGGAAAAGAAAGATCATACTTCCCTGGTGCTCTTTATGTGGGAAGACAAGGGAACTAATAGTCACCTATTCTTACATTGTATTTTCATAGCACAAGTTTGGTCCATGTTTCTCAATCTTTCAGAAGTGAAATGGACTATGCCAGAACATACGACTGATTTACTAAGCTGCTGGATCAGGAGAGGAGGTAGCAAGAGACAAAAGACTTGGTGGGATTTAATTCCACATTGCATTTGGTGGACAGTGTGGAAGGAGAGGAATAGTAGATATTTTAAATATATATGCGATTCCATTCATAAGGTTAAATGGAACCGCATTGTACCTCTGTAATTTTGGTATAAAGGGATAGGATTAGAAGATTTGGATCAACTTTTGGAATTCGTAGGATCCTTCTAAGTATTAGTCTTATTGTTCTTTTCTGATTTTTGAAAGGTCTCTAGCATATCTTTAATGTTGAAGACTACAATGTTACCAATGATCAAAAAAAAAAAAAAAAAAGAGAAAGAGAATCTTCAGTCCCATTTGCTTCTTGTATGGGTAGCAGGCAGGGACTGTGAATCATCTATTCTTACATTGTAGAATCACAGGACAACTATGGAGATTGTTTTTGAACCTCAAGGGAATAGCATGGAGCATGCCTGGGAAGATTACAGAGGCGTTAAGAAGCTGGGAACAGTCTGGGGTGTTGGCCAAGAATAGAGGCAGGGGGAGGATAGTCCCAGCAAGCATTTGGTGCACAATATGGAAGGATAGGAATTTTAGGTGTTTTTGAGTGAATAGAGAATAGTATGCAACAGATTAAGCTTAATTGCATCTTGCTACTGTGTTTTTGGTGTAACTTGTTACTTTCTAATGGTCCAAGATGTTTTAGATTATTATAGACAAAAGATGATAGATGTAGGTAGTACGTAAAAAATGGGGTGTGTGGTATGTGTGTACTACAATTCTTGTAAGGTTCTGATATTAACATAAAGTTCAAATTTACCAGTTTCAAAAAAAAAAAAAAAAAAGCCCAAATATGTGAGTATACCCATTGGCAACAAGACGAGCCTTAAGCCGATCAAATTGGCCGTCTAGACTAAGTTTGACTAGATAAACCCTTCAGCCAACAATAGATTACCTGAAGGAAGAGGAAGAACCTCTTATGTACCATTTGCATGTGAAGAAGACATCTTGTCAATGATACTTGTTGCCGTCTGGGATGAAAAAGTGCTGCACCACGACGAAGATGATACAAAGGCATAATGGGGTGATGACATACAATAATACTTGAAAGGTGTAATGTGGGACTAGTAATATGAGTGGATCGTCTACCTTTTCAAAGTGCAATCAATTGACTAGGAGGAGAGAAGTCCCCAGTAGGTGTAGGATTTGGCGGATGGCATGAATCATCTAGGCCTGATGCTGGATGGGACAATGATGATAGGCTAGGAGTGGAGACATTATAGCTGGAGATGTACGAGTAACATTAGCTTCCTCTAAAAGTTCGTATAGGCAATACCTTAGAATATCAGGATAATCAAAAGGTGATGTAAAGTAAGGTTGAGACTCAAAAAACGTGAAATCGGGTGATATATGTATCAACAAAGACTTGGTGAGAAGCAATGATACCTCATACCCCTTTTAAAACTCATAAAAGCCGCTTTGTCAGAATGGCTGTCACGCCCCGGCAAAACCTGAATTTTTGCGACTCATTTGTTACACATGTTTGGCGTGTGAGACCTTTACCAGCCAACTTCTGAAGAAAATCTTTGTTCCTTGGGGTCGTTCGAGAATTTCAAGGAACCTGTCATTTTCCTTTTTGTGAAGATTTCAATCGCTGGAAACCTTATTTGACTACTGCAGTTAGTTTATCAGAGCCTTTTCTAACATTCAAGACAACCATCAGCTTGTTAGATCCTTTTTTGACCACCTTTTCAGCCATATATGATATTATTTGTGGTTGTTTGCTAAACTCTGAATAGAACTCTCTTCAATCCAGCCATGTCTTTTGGATTTGATATTTTTGGCTCTAAACGCATTGAATTGACAGTAATTCAAGTCCTATGTTTATTTTATACCTTCTAATGGAAAGTTCAAACTACTTAGCTTGGGCTTTTCTTGGTTGAGTTGTGGTGTAAGCATTAAGGTGTTCAAGATCATTTAATGTGAAAGCCTAGTGAGGTAGATGAACGACCTGAACACAGTGGGAAAAGATTGACCCTCAATTATGTAGTCTCCTATGACGAACTATTGATTTCAAGTTGATGCTCTTGTTTCGTCCATTTTAGACATGTTATTTAGTTTGGGAAAAGTCTCGCTCTTTATACCCTTATCATGTAGTATCTCGAATGATGAACTTAATGAAACATGAACTGGATGTGTCTACTTGGGATAGGTAGAAGCAATCATGGAAGTGTTTTTGGGGTTTATTTATTGGAGTTTTCTCTACCTTGTGGTGGTTTAAGATTCGCAGATCCACCAAAAAGAGAATGATACAAAACAACCTTAGCAATCATTGGAAATTTAAACACAACTATTTGACTAAGTTTTCTATCCCAAATATTTTTCACCAAAGGTCTGATACCATGTGAGAAATAAAGGCACGAGAAATATATGATTGATTGTGTAAACTTTCTTATAACATTGAGCCTCTATTTATAGACTAAAAACTACAATCCTTTTTCATGTAGGACACTATATACAATCTTGTTCTTATAGAATCAATAGAACTATATTTTCTAATTCAACTAAGCGCACTTATATTTGCTAGGGTAATGATGCCAAGATCTTTGAGATTTGAATAAACAATTTTGGGAGAAACTTCATTTAAAATGTTGGTATTCATGATAGAAATTTCTTCCTCATCACCATGCTTGTAATTCATAGACTTCATGGCAACTCAAAATGCTTGGACAAGGATCCATTTAGGATCCCTTTTTTGTTACTGATACAGCATTGTGAATTTGTGTTGCTTGTATGTTACTTCAGTATCTTGATGACAAGTCACGAATCAGAGATGCAGTTAGGATGACCGAGGTAATCACCACTCTTCATTTTTATCCTCTGTTGTGCTTTGGCGAGTACTTAATATTTTTGCTGAGCCATCTTTGCTTTCAGATTGGACTGACATCAACCTGGACGCTTGACGATTTTAAGGATGCAATTGCAAAGTATATTAGCTCTCCACCAATATCAGATACCAACTTAAAGGTCTAATTATGGCTAAGCACTGTATACTGTTTCACATCGACCCTTGTTAGAATTGAATGTTATGTGAAATGAAAGAACACCATTTACTAAATGGATTTCTCTATACTTGTCCCCTCTTTTTGGTCTTTGAGACATGCTGTGTAAGTTGAGTGGACTGAGTGCTAAAGCATAAGTAGAACTTCCATGTTGTGTTTCATTGGAAGTTGATTAGTTAGTGCAAGCTAAATTGGCAACTACTAGGGTAGTCATCTGTGGTTAGTGACATTTTCCTTTAGTATCAACCATAACCCATAAACATATAAAATTTTGGATCCTCTTGTAATGGAGTTCATAGATGACTTGTGGGTCAGTTTAGCAAGTAAACCTGAAACCTTTAAGCAAAAAGACAAGGATTGCATTGATCAAATATGTGGTGCTAGCTTTTGCTTCCAGTTCTTCAGTTTTGGTACCACTTTCGGTAGTTAGTTTATTGATTTCCTGGACGGCGGTGCTTAATATTACACCTACAGCACATTTCTTAAGTTTCTTAATTCAAAGCAATTTTCCTTGTAGTTTTCTGTTTTTACGATTAGTGGATAAGGGTCTTACTCTATGAAAGTGGTTAAACAGCAAAACTGGATGATATCAAAATCATTTTCTGTTTTTCTACTGAGGATATTCTCTCATTCTTCAAATATTATTTGGCTTTGGAGGTTATTTATGTTCATGGCATATAATCTATGTACGTGGGAAATATGAATTGCAAGGGGTATCTTGTCGAAGAATAATTCTTAGACAGTCAGTTGTGTTCTCCAAGGCTTTTAGTATACTTTCAATATCTCAAGATTTTTGTAAGGCATTTTATCAAAGATTATTATGTGAGGAGTTGCTCCAAAAAGATGGTCATAGTACATTTACATTATATCCTCCTTGCCTTCGAAACTGAGGAATGAGAGAAGAACATACATGGATTATACTGAATTTTCTACCATGATTTTCTAAACACGTATTATGCTGAATCTTCTACCATGCTTCCTTTCTAAACTTTATGTTTTATGCTTTTGGGCTTTCCGGGTCATTGAGTATTGAATGTACATATTTCATCTGCATAGTTTGTCTTTGAAGAGTTGCTGGAAAGGGCCAGGGAGAGAGAAGAAAAAGAAGCTAAAAGGCGTAAACGTCTAGTGGATGAGTTCTATGAACTTCTTCATGCATCGAAGGTATATTAAACAGTTTATAATCTCTCATATTGCAGTAGATGGGATCCCATGATGTTCTCCTTAAAATCATAATCTATTTTTTGCTGTGGCTGCAGGAAATTACTGCATCATCAAAATGGGAGGACTGCAAATCCCTCTTCGGAGATAGGAAAGGACCTACTTATGCTTTTATTGATCTAGAATTAGTAATCATGGCTGCAAAGGTCACATCTTTGGAGATTGATAATTGATATTATTTTCAATGAGTAATAGTTCCCTCAATAATCTAAACTGAGTAATTGACACACTTCTAGAAAGTACCTTAGAATAATAGATGTGATGAATGATTTGGTGCTTTATATTCCTCAGGTTTAAGTAGGCTTTTATAGTATAGACATGAATTATCATTTCACTAATTCACTTTTAATGCTAACTTATCACTCAAAAAATGGGTTGGTATCAATTATTAGTTGTTCTTTAATAGGCCTAGCTAGCAGTTGCTAGTTTTTTTATTTCTGATATTTGTGATTGTTTCAAGATTCTGAAGAAATATGCTGCCTGCTAAATCTTTAGTTTTAGTTTGTCTAGCCCCTTTTGCTATAAATGAAATGGTATTGCTATTTATGTTTTTATTCATAATCTCACAATTCTCTTTATGTCGTAATATTGAATGTGGATTTCGTTGCTGTTATTATTTTACAGAATAATGGCTGACGAAAGCTTGCTGCTGGAAACATTTGACAAATTTGTTAATGAACTAAAAGAAAAGGCAAAAGTGAAGGACCGGAAGCGTCAAGAGGATAAGGTACTTGAATAACTACAAACCCTTATTTCTCCTGCTTCTTTTGGGTGGGGGTAGTAGATGTGGCGTGGGTGTGATTGTGGTTTGTCTTTTATTTTCTTTCTTGATGCTTAGAATCACCCTCGTTCAACCATAAGATTTAGTGGAACGTCTTTCAAGGCGAACTTATGGTGGCTGAAACTACTTTTATGGGGCTGCAGTCTGTAACTGGTTGGGCATTGATTTTCTAGCCACCTCATGTGAATTTCCTGCTGAACAAACATGCCAAACTGTGTAATTACAGCCAAATCCAGTTGCAAGTTGGCCTTTCTAACAGGCACCAAGAGTTTTCTCTCTTAATTTTTCTTTTCACAACCTGTATGAGTATAAATAATGAAACTTCCATGTTTCTTTGTTGTATTGAGTGTGTGACAATTTTATTTTAATTTAATTTTATTTTTTGAGAATTGGTATTATAGATGTAGAAGTACACCAATAGTGAACTCCCGAAGTTGTTACATCAAAAGTATAGAAGGTTTGCCAAAAAGAAACTAAACACCTATCTCCCTCATAAAATAAGAAAAGGGTGATATCCTCCGGATCCTTGGGTGCAGTGTTGTTACACCAAAAGTAAAAGGGTCACTAAGTAATGCTTTGGAAAGGGATGCTCTTTTCTCAAAACATCTTTGATTTCTCTCCCTCCATATTGTCGACCAGATGCAGGCAGGGACAATCTTCCATCTTTCGTTGTGTTTTGACTGATTTCCATCTCTATTCCAACATGCTAGTACTTTGCAATATTTGTAGGCACGGTCCATGTAATACTTCTCAGGTTAACGAAAGACATCCATAGTTTCTCAAGTCACTTTTTACAATGTAGAGAAAGATAGTTTATTGTCCGTCTCAGATTCACAAAAAAAACATTTGGGGCATAATTGCCTTCCTCTTTTCATTAAGTTGTCCTGAGTCGGAACATATTGTCTTGCAATAAGCCATGTGAAACAAGACCTCTTATGTGGTATCTTCGCATTCCAGATCATCCTCCAGGGCTACAATACCTTGATTTTGGTTGAAATGTCCATTAACTTGTAGGCTGATTTCACCTTGCACTTGCCATCTTTATCTGGCTTCCACATCAATGTCTTCCTTACAGGTGGGGTTCTTGGTTTGTTCTGGTGTGTGGTAGAATTGAGTCATTTTTTCCATTTCGCAGTCTTTGAGGTAGTTGTAAGGTCTGCGTAATTGTTCCCTCCCCAGACCCCACTTGTGGGATTTCACTGGGTATGTTGTTGTAGTCTTTGAGGAACCTTCTGAAGGTCAGGTTCCAGCCGTGTTCATTTCTGACTTCTAGAATTGTAGCGAATATAAATATTTGGGAACTGTTGTCTCAAAGGTGTTTGTCGCACCCATATATGATTCCAAAACAAAGTTTTCCTCCCATTTCCCACATTAATAACAGAATTACTCCACATTTTTGGCCAATGATTTCTAATAGTTCTCTATGTACCCACACCATAAAGAGCATTAACCTCCTAGTAGTCCAAGGGTCCTTCCTTGCCATATCTTGTAATGAATGTCCTTCCACAAGCTCTGATCATCTGTTGCCAGCCTCCAAAGCCATTTTAACAGAAGGCTCTTATTGTGTGCTTTCAAGTTCTTAATCCCCAAACCTCCCTTTTTTTGTTGGTTATAACAGCATCCCACCTAACCAAATGACATTTCGTTTCCCCTTCTCCATTACCATGCCATAGAAAATTCCTTCTCAAGGTGTCCAACCTCTGGGTGATCTTCCCAGGCATAGGAAAGAGGGACATCATATAGGTTGGCAAGGCATCAAGAACACTATTGATCAAAGTAACTCTGCCATCCATTGATAAGTATTGACTTCTCCAGTTAACCAGCTTCTTTTAACACTTATCCACCACAGAGTTTCAGACGCTCAGAGATTTACTTTTAGCTCCCAAGGACATGCCAAGATAGGTGGTGGGAAGTTCCCCTATCTTGCCACCTAAAATGTTTGCCAGGGGATTGATCTCTGGAACTCCATTCACAGGGTAGATAAAACGCTTTCCTAGTTGATATGAAGTCCAGATATTGCTTCAAACAAAATGAAAATAACCCTTAGGTGTTTCAGCTGTTCACTCTCTGCATCACAAAACACTAATGTGTCATCAGCATATTGTAAGTGGGAGATAAAAACTCCTAGTGAATCCCCCTCACTCACCTTGAAAGCCCCTAATTCTGTTATTAACCTGAGCAATCTTCAGCATATCACTTAGACCTCCCATAGCTAGGATAAATAGAAAAGGAGAAAGGGGCGGGGGGGTCTCCTTGTCTCAATCCTTTCTCAGAGGAAAAAAAGCCGGATGGTGAACCATTGATCAGAACAGAAAACTTCTCTGTGGTCATACATTCATCCATTTTATCCAGGTGTTGGCAGAATCACAGTTGCTAAACCCCATCCTCCTGAGTGTACTACACAGATATTCCTAATTCAAGTGGTCATAAGCTTTCTCTATGTCTTATCTTGCATTGAATTCCTGGGTCTTTGGATCTGTTTCTCACATTTGAACATTCATTGGCCACCAAAATGACATCCATAATTTGCATGTCCTTTATGAAGGCCATTTGTTGGTCATCTACTAACTTTGGCATGACCCTCTTTGAGTCTTTCTGTTAGGATCTTTGAGATGATTTTGTAGAATCTCCCAATCAGGCTAATTGGCCTGAAATCCTTCAATTCAAATGCTCCCACTTTCTTAGGAATTAGGACTATGGAAGTGGCATTAAAGCTTTTCTCAAAATCTCTCTGACCATGAAATTGTTGGATGGCAGCTACCGCTTCCCCTTAATCACTTTCCAGCACTGTATGTAGAAGGCCATTGAGAACCCATTAGGGCCTGGTGCTTTATCCCCTGCACATGAGAACACTGTTTTTGATTTCCTGCTCTTCAAATTGGCCTTGCAATGCAATGTTATCCTCTTCACTGATCATGTGTTGAGCACTAGGATTGAACTGAGAGGTCTCCATACTTCTGACTCTGTGTATGGCTCTTGATAGAATCTAATTATTTCATCTTTGATCCCATCTGGTTCAGTAACATTGGCTCCATTTATTTTGTTCAAAGATGTTTGGGCTTGCATAGTTATTAAAGGGTAAATTAATGTAGCTGGTGGTGTGAGGCAATAATGTTAAATATGACGTAAGATTTTGGGCTTGCTGTAGTTACTAAATGGAAAATTAATAGTGCTGATGGTTGATGCAATATGGCTAATATGAGGTATAAGCAATGAATATAATTTATAGTATCCGAATTAGGTTAAATGTGATGGTTAAGACCTTTGGGTTTGGCGCTCTGTCACAGTCAATTTCTTTCTTGAATCTTGTGAAGTTTCCAAATTCCCATCATTCCCGAAAGAGGCATTTTGTTGTCGAGCATGGAAAGTCACTGTTATCGAATAGCTTAAAAAACAAAAGAACTTTGTATTCAGGTGAAGAAGTTCACTGGCTCTGAAATGTCAAGTTTTACTGTGCAGGCAAGAAAAGAGAAGGAAAGGAAAGATAGAGAAAAGAAGAAGGAAAAACATAGAAGGGATAAAGACAGAGGAGATAAGAGCAGGAAAGAGAGAGGAAGAATCAAGAAAGATGGTACAGACAGTGACAAGGCTGAGACATACAGCTTCGAGGAGATACAAAAGGTCAGGAAGTGACAGAGATAAGAAACATCGGAAGCGGCATATGAGTTCCTTTGATGACGATGAAAATGAGAAAGATCATTCAAAAAGTTCTTACAGACATGACAGTGATTATAAGAAACTGAAACAGGTCTGATATCATCGTAGAAAATATCTGAAGATTAGACACATTGTTCCTTTTGGTAAGTCTGAATCGTTCTAATGTATAGAGCTTTGATGTAATAGATGGATCAGCACGTCCGGAGTTTGCAAGCCAATTCGGAGGGCCAGCATAAGAAACACAAACGAGATCATTGGAGTGATTCTCATAGGGATGGTGACTATGAGGACCACAAAGATTGGGAATTTGGTGAGGATGGAGAAGTTCAGTAGCTTTTTCTTTCTAAATGATTCCTCAGATGCACTTTTCATTGTGTACATGTAATGTAGCGCAGTTTACAATCCCCTCCCCCGACACCCCTAAAGAAAATTAACAGAAACAAAATACTTGATGATAACGTTGTTTGGCGATTAGGCAGCAAAGTCAATTCAGTCTTCTCGTCCTTTGGTTTAGATACTTTATAAGCAGATGTTTTATTTTTGCTGGGGATTCAATTCGGAAGGTACTGATTTATATATCGACTGAACTATTATTTGACTAGTTAAAAAATTCTATGCAGTAGAACAACGGAAGTTAGCTTAATAGGTGGGTTGGGTCAAATTTGACTCAAAATCTAAATATTCTTGGGTCAAAACAAGTTGAGTAATGGGGTATAGAGGGTTGATATCTAATTCAATCTAATTTTTACTAAGTTTACTTATTTTATAAAATATTTTAGTACCTAATAAAATTATTTTATTGTTTACTATGATTATCAAATTTGTTTCAGGAGTTACTTTGGGTTATATATCAACTTAGGGTTAAAATGGGATGAGCAAATAAATTGGGAGGTTAATTATCCCCAAAGTCTACGGGTTAGACAGGTGAAGTTTGCTTTTATGGCACCTAGTTAGCTACTATATGCCGTATAATTTTGTTTGTTTCCAAGTTGATTCTGGTATGATATAGGAGCACTTCCCTTGTTGCTTACACCTTTGGTCAAAGGAGTCCTCTATACCTTTGGCTCGTATTTCAATTATCTAAGGAAGGAGCAATGATATTATAAATAATTTCTCATGTTGACTTTATCTGGTTTTGGGATCCCATTAGCAAATGTCTGCTCTCTCTGGATCATTAGAGTATAAATATAAAAGGACACTGATGCAGTAATTTAATATCAATTTGAATTTTTATTATGATAGTATTCAGGATCTCAGTTCCAATAGCAGAGATCTAAGTGCCTAGTTCCCTTTTACTCTTGTTTGAGTAAAAATACAGCTCTTATATCAGTGGAATTTATCAAGGTTTCTTTTGAGTGTTCAGAGATCCAAACATTTCTCTCATTCTCTTCTTTTTGGTGCTTCATATTTCCTTGACTGTGGACCGAAAGAGAGTTGCTTCCATTGCTTTAAAACTTCACAAATGTTTTTCAAGTTTCCTCCTAGGCAAGTACCTCTCTCTTCTTTCATGTTCACTGTTTACCTCTGAAGGTGACATGACCATGGACATTCTGAAACTTTTTTGGGCATAATTTCATATGGTTGTCCTATTTGAGCCCATCATTATGTCTGATATTTTATAAAGCAGGGAAGTAGGAAATTGCTATGTGTCTCTGATGATATGGTAGTAGCAAAGAGAGCTTATGTTTACATCTAACCCAGAAGAATGTTGTAGGAGAATTTTTCATAATTAGTCTAGACTTGCACTTAATATGGTCAAATAACTATATTTTATATAATTACACGGCATAACCTCGGCTATGTGACCTGGAGGGGAGGAGAGGCGAGCGAGATCGAGAGAGGGAGGAGAGAGGCGAACAAACTATATATGTATATTTGTCAAATAATTGTATGTGTGTAACTAATATATATATGTATTTGTATGTCTGACAAGTGAGACTGGGAGAGGGAGGAGAGAGGCGAGCAAGAGAGTGGAGAGAGGTGAATTGTATATGTATGTTTGTCAAAATAATTGTATATATACAGTTGGTATACATAGCGGTAAGGTCTGCATACACCCTACCCTCCCCAGATCCCACTTGTGGGATTTTATTGGGTATGTTGTTGTTGTTATATATAGTTGGTATACATATGTAATTATATATCTGGCAAGAAATTGCAGAGAGGCGAGAGAGAGAGGAAGAGAGGATAGCAAAAATAACAACAAAACCCTAATTATAGCAACAAAACCCCAACTATAGCTATAAATTGTAATTTTTTTCAAACTACAGTGGTATAATATAAATACATATCTTATGTTTGCCTTTTTCCAAAGTTGTAAGACTATGATAAAGGATGCTATTTTTGAATGCGATGCTAAGTGCTGCCAAGTTGGTTCTTTTTTCTTGATATTTTTCATTTTTGTAACTTTTAGATTATTTTTGCTGCAATGTTGTAGAATGTAGAAGCTAGTTGTAATATGTTCCGAAGGTTGATTTAAGTATAATATAGAGAGTCAATTTCTAGGATCTAAGGCATTTGACAGCACTTTATCTGTATATGTAGTGAGCTTTTGCTGTAAGAAAATGATGTACTCCTTTTCTCCAAATTCTCTCTATTTTCATATCTCTCTCTCTCCCCCCTTCAATTAGTATCTGAGCATGAGGGACTGTTTTGAGTGAAAAAAACCCAAGAACATCCACCAAGTTTATCTTGTCCATGTCTCTATTTGTTCAATTTCCTTTCATATGACTTGTACAGTTACCCTGTTTCACTTCGTGAGAAGTGGGCAATGAAGATGAAAGCATACTGCTCGACATCCTCATATGTTGTAATACCCTCGAAATGAGAAGAAAAAGTTGCAGAAAAGAACTGGTATCCTAGTCCACAGGCCGTACGTGTTTTTACGGCTCATCAACGATTTTGGAACTTCCAATAGGACAAGGGCCACCGCTCCTTAACAAAAATTCTTTAAACTTAAATTCATCAAAAAAATAATATATCCATGTATCAGCATAAATGTCTTCTTTTTTATGAATATAGTTATAATAATTGATTTTCTTAAAAAAATATATAATACTTAATTGATGCTTACGAAAAATAATATCCCCTTCATATCAATTTATTCTCTTACTTTTATTTTTAAAAAGTAAGTAATTATGATCATCTAAAATAATCGAAAATATCATGTTCAGCTTAAATTGATACTAGTACAAACTATACCCTCAATGTCAATTTAAGGGTCTTAAATTTTTTTTTTAAAATAAAAAGAAATAACAATAATAGTTCACATTTTGAGACAACTGAAACTATAAAACTTAGATCATGCCGACGAAATAGATAATTTCCCTTCATATCTTAATAATATTTTTGTAGAAAGTAATTAATCACTTTTTGAGACAACCAAAAATATATCAATTTAAGTGTCTTCCTTTTTTCCTTTTCTAAGAAAAAAGAGAAGTATTAAAAACATTGTTGAATTTATCACGAATTATTAGTTTTATCCTTAAACTATTGATACGATTAAAAACATCCCTCAACTTGGCGAACTAAGCTTAGATACACATTCGAACTTGACATAAACTATTAGTTTCATCTCTAAATTATTAATAGGTTTAAAAACACTCCTCAACTTGGTGAATTGGGCTTAGATATACCCCTCTCATGCCGCATAACATTACAAGTGAGTACAATTTATTTAAAGTGCATGAAAGGTTTTCTCTTATTTTTTTTTCAAAAAAAAAAATTTTCGTGCAACTTTTAATTACCAAATTACTAGAATAGTCGTCTTCGTCTTATTTAACGTTTCCTTCATAATGGCGATCTCAAAGCAAGATTTTTTTTTCATTTTCATTTTTAATTGCTTGATTCTCTTTCTTTTCCTATTTTGTTTATGATGTTTTTGTGTCAATGTGGACTTCCGACAACATTAAAATTTTATATTCGGATGACAATCTTGTAAGAAGATTTTGTTTTTGTAAAAATATGGCAGCAAATGAAGTTGTACAAAATTTCAAATCAAAATTTAATAAATGACAGAAATATGAAGTTGGGTTGTTTTTAAGTCTATCAATACTTTAGGAATGAAAGTAATAATTCGTGTCAAGTTCAGGGTGTATTTACACTTACTTCGCCAAGTTGAGGGGTGTTTTTAAGCCTATCAATAGTTTAGGGACGAAATTAATAATTGTCTCAAGTTTGAGGGTGTATCTAAGCTTAGTTCTCCAAGTTGAGGGGTGTTTTTAAGCCTATCAATAGTTTAAGGATGAAACTAATAATTCGTAATAAGTTTGAGAGTATTTTTAATACTTCTCCCAAAAAAATAATTATAACCATTTTCTAAGACAACTAAACATATAGAATTTTGCTTTAACTTGTATGAATTTTTTCGTCCTCCGTATAAACTTTTAAGTCTTACTCTTTTTCTTTTAGGAGATAATTATAATAATTAATTAGCAGAAAATGCAACACTCAGCTTATGTTTACAAAAAATAACATTCCCTTCATATCAATTTAAATATTTTACTTTTAAAAAATATATATATATATATATATATATATATATATAAGTATTTTAAAAGTCAAAAGTATTTCATGTCACTGTTTTCGTAGGAACGTTAAATACAATAGTTATATATTGTCATCAATAAATTAAAATTAAAAGAAGACATTCTTGATAAACTTCTTTTGGACACTGAAATGTGGTTGTTTACAACAAATTATAAAAGTGATAGAAACATAAATTAGAATCACAAATAAAATATGAAGAAACAAAATTTTATTGATAAGCATATGGATACAAATTTTACTCCCTTGATTCTTCTCTCATAAGATTTCTCATGATTAGTAGCGTATTTCTCGAACGTAGGATGATTTTGATCTCCTTACGTCCTCATATTTTGATCTCCCTATGAATATTTTGAGATGCCTTTTCAAGGGAATATAATACCCTTTATATATGCATAAATTAGGGTTTAGGGTTAAGTAGCCTCCAAGAAACCTTGACTGAAACGGGACTCATCTTGTAGAGTTCTACAAAATTTTGATGTCTATAAATGCCCCTGCTTCATGGCTTATCGGAGTGTAGACTTGATGAAACTCAAAGACAACACTTGAAGTACTCATTTTTCCATTGTTGCTTGCTTCATATTTGCGGATTTGATTTATGAGAAAAGAGATGAAGGAGATTTGGTCTCACTGGGCATGCCAGTTTGTTTGCAACAAATTTTAATATGATGAAAAAAAACTACAATCACAAATAAAATACAAAAAAATATAATTTTATTGATAAATGATGTGGGTACAAATCTGTTACTCCCTTGATTCTTCTCCCATAAGATTTCTCCACGATTTGAGGGCCGTTAATGACCTATTTCTCAAACGTATGATGATTTTGACCTCCTTATGTCATCATATTTTTATCTTCCCATGGATATTTTGAGATGTCTTTTCAAGGGAATATAGTACCCTTTATATAGGCATGAATTAGGATTTAGGGTTGAGTAACCTTCAATAAATCCTGACTGAAAGGGGACTCATCTTGTAGAGTCGTACAAAATTTCCATGTCTACATTTCCATGTCTACAGTGATTAATTACAAGATGAAAAATCTACAAAATTTCGATGTCTACAGTGGTTGATTACGAGATGAAAAATTAAACTGTCACTAACACAACATTCAAATAGTCGATTAACTGAGCGACTAAATTTCCTCCTTCATAGCACACTTAATTAGTATGTCTCTTCTGTTTTTTTTACTTAAAAAATGCCTTTTGAATAATGAATTTTTAATAGGAACATTTAACCAAGTCTCCTGTAACACGCTAAATTAGTAGTGTATTAAAGATTAAAAAAAGAGTAACTTCTTTTGCACTTTAATCTGGACCCTTGTGACTTCTTTCTTCGTCATTTAGGTTCCAATGGATTCAAATAGTTTGAATATGAGAATAAAAGTCTGTTTGTATGTGGAGACATATAACATTGTCATATCATATGTATGAGAAACTTCATGTGAATTGTTTAATGAAATTATTACAAGAAAACATCATGTATTTCTCCACCTATGTGTGGAATTTGAGATGTGGAAGCACAATATTGCAACTGCATAATGGATTTGGATGTCCTCACTCATTTGGGTATGCCCGACGCAGAAAATAATTTGAACAGGTTGTGAAAATATTTTGATTTCTAACTTATTTTCTCATATTTGATTGCAAAATATAAAATGTTTTTAGTGCTTAATTAGTGAATGGATAACGTTTTCTAGAAAATTATTTTTCTTATTTTTGGCCAGAGAGTAGAAAAATACATTTTAGAAAAATAATTTTTGACCTGAAAATTAATCTCGATAATTGATTCAGGTGTCAATCCCGACATTCTGTCTTTGAGTTTCATCAAGTCTACACTTCGACAAACCTTGAAGCAGGGGGCATTTGTAGACATTAAAATTTTGTAGGACTATACAAGATGAGTCTACGATCCTAACCACCGATCTTGTGATCCCGACTTCCGACCCAAGACCTGACATTCAGACTATGACTTGACCTTGAAACTCAAACCTAGACACAACTTTGATGGGTTTATTCGAAATACAATATTCTATCCAGGACCTGACTTTCGACTTTCGACTTTTGACCTTTGACCCTAACCCCTACATCGATACCCAATCTCAATGACTAATTGAAGACCCGATCCGGATGCCCAACTCAAGACTGACCCAATTTGAGATATGACACCCAAATTATAATATGACTTCTGAACTAAGACCCAACCTAGGGATCTTACTCCTCACTCAGGACCTATCTTCTGACCTGTGATTCTACCGTGATTTAACCCTGACAGTCGAACCTAAACTCATGATTTAACCCTAACATTTGAACCTATAAACTAAGTTCATCATGGTTTAGGTTAGAGGACACAATGCCAATATGACTAGGGAGGAAACAATCGATGTTAGTAATCCCTTTTACATTCATCCATATGATATTCCAAGTTTAGTCCTTGTTCCAACATTATTTGAAGGAGTTGATTATTGTTCATGGGAGACATAATGAGGTCTTTATCTGTGAAAAATAAAATGGTTCTATCAATGGTGAAAGTAAAAAACCTGTCCTAAATTCACCTCAATATCATCAATAGGAAAAATGTAATAATATGGTCGCATCCTGGATTCTTAATTCCCTAGGAAAGGAAACTGCAGATCATACATTTGTGATGCTTTAGAATTGTGAAAAAATTGGAGGATTGGTATGATTAAACGAATAAGGATAAACTATATTATATTCAAAAGAAAATCAATGATTTAAGTCAGGGTATTTGATATCATTGTATACTACACTAGGATGAATAAACTCTAGGAAGACTGAGCAATTTGAATGTTAAAAGTCACAGTAATTGTGCGTGTACTTGTGGAGGAAAAGAAAATATGCATAAGGTAGAGTAGGATAGGAGACTTGTCCAATTCCTCATGGGGATAAATGAAATTTATACTGTTATCAGAGGTAATATATTGATGATGAACCTTTTACCATCCATGGTTTAGGCTTTTGCATTACCAATTGAGAAAGAGAAACATAGAGAGTTCAAGCCAAACAATCAAATATTTGCAGAGGCAAGTTCAATGATTCCTCAATAAATTCATCCAGCAATGTTGGCTCATTAGGATCATCCAATGGAAGGACATTCAGAATCAATTAGTCTTCAAGCAATAGTGTAGATATTGAAATTTTGTAGGACTATACAAGATGAGTCTTATTTGAGTCAGGGTTTCTTAGAGGCTACTCAACCCTAAACCCTAATTCATGCATATATAAAAGGTACTAAATTCCCTTGAAAAGACATCTCAAATATCAATAGGGAGATCAAAATAGTCAAAATCGTCCTATGTTCGAGAAATACACCACTAACAGCCCTCGAATCATGGAGAAATCTTACCAGAGAAGAATCAAGGGAGCAACAGATTTGTACCCACATTATTTATCAATAAAATCATGTTTCTTTATATTTTATTTGTGATTGTAATTTATTTTCTCATCACATTAAAAATATGTTATAAACAAACTGGCACGCCCAGTGGGACCAAATCTGTCCTTCATCTCTTCTATCATAAATCAAATCTACAAATCTGAAGCTACGAAACCTCAAAGGTGAAAGAAAGAGTACTTCAAGTCTCGTCTTAAAGTTTTATCAAGTCTACAATCTGACAAGCCTTGAAGTAGGGGGCATTTGTAGACATCGAAATTCTGTAGGACTCAACAAAATGAGTCCTATTTCAATTAGGATTTTTTGGAGGCTACTCTATCCTAAACCTTAATTCATGTCTATATAAAGAGTATTATATTCTCTTGAAAAGACATCTCAAGTATTCATTGGGAGATCAAAATATGATGATGTAAGGAGGTCAAAATCATCCTATGTTTGAGAAATATGCCACTAATGGCCCTCGAATCATGGAAAAATCTTATGAGAGAAGAATCAAGGAAGCAATAGATTTGTACCCATGCTTATTTTGATAAATACACCACTAAGGATTCTCAAATCACGGAGAGATCTTAGGAGAGAAGAATCAAGGATGAAACAGATTTATACCCATATTGTTTATCAATTAAATTATGTTTCTTCATATTTTATTTGTGATTACAATTTATTTTTCATCACTTTTAAAATATGTTGCAACCCGGTGAGATCGAATCTGCCCTTTATCCCTTTTATTATAAATCAAGATCTGCAAATCTGAAGCCAACAATGATGGAAAAATGAGTACCTTAAGTCCTGTCTTTGAGTTTCATCAAGTCTACACTTCGACAAACCTTGAAGCAGGGGGCATTTGTAGACATTAAAATTTTGTAGGACTATACAAGATGAGTCTTATTTCAGTCAGAGTTTCTTGGAGGCTACTCAACTCTAAACCCTAATTCATGCCTATATAAAAGGTACTAAATTCCTTTGAAAAGACATCTCAAATATCCATAGGGAGATCAAAATAGTTAAAATCATCCTATGTTCGAGAAATACGCCACTAACAGCCCTTGAATCATGGAAAAATCTTATGAGAGAAGAATCAAGGGAGCAATAGATTTGTACCTACATTATTTATCAATAAAATCATGTTTCTTCATATTTTATTTGTGATTGTAATTTATTTTTCCATCACATTAAAAATTTGTTATAAACAAACTTAGAGGATTTCAACTTGCAATCTTGGAAGATTTGAAGGCTTCAAGTC
>DF358719.1:57325-99433 GCA_000787875.1 Solanum virginianum
AATCTGCACATTTGATCCACGAGCTCTCTCTGGCTTCTTGTTAGAATTCTTGATGTGAATTCTGAATTATGAGGACCCCTTTATATAGTTGTAAAATAGATGAGTCATGATGGAATCAGACCTTCTTTTGGCCAATCAGATTTAAGGTAATATGGTAAATACTATTAGGAGTAAATTACACACGTATTGCTCCTTATAAATATATTTTTGTTATTCAGTATCGATTCACAAATTGCTAAACTTGTTCAAAGGCTTCTTTGCTCTCAGGTAATTTTTCTTTCTCTCTTCTTCTTTATTTTTTATTTATTCTTTTGTTGTCCCTCACTTTCTCACTTTCATATGAAAG
The DNA here is from genome assembly GCA_000787875.1 of Solanum virginianum. Lineage (NCBI taxonomy): Eukaryota > Viridiplantae > Streptophyta > Magnoliopsida > Solanales > Solanaceae > Solanum > Solanum virginianum. Next base: position 57,672 of record DF358719.1, read on the forward strand.
TGACAAAAAAAATATACATATATTTAATTCATCAAGAAATAACTTTTTTATTTGAAGAACCATCTTTTTTTGATCACATGAGTATTATATAAAAGTGACTAAAAAAAGAATATACATATATTTAATTCATAAAGAAATTGTTTCTTTGGTTGATGAAGGGCAGCCACTGGGGTACCAGAATTTGTTTGCAATATATTTTAAAAATGATGAAAAATAAATTGCAATCACAAATAAAATATGAAGAAACATAATTTTATTGATAAGCATGTGGGTACAAATTTATTGCTTCTTTGATTCTTCCCTCATGAGATTTCTCCATGATTTGAGGGCCGTTAGTGGCGTATTTCTCGAAATAGGATGATTTTGACCTCCTTACATTTTGATCTCCCTATGCATATTTGAAATGTCTTTTCAAGGGAATATAATATGGTTTAGGGCAAAGTAGTCTCCAAGAAACCCTAATTGAAATAGGCCTCGAACATAGGATGATTTTGACCTCCTTATGGATATTTGAGATGTTTTTCAAGGAAATAATTAGGGTTTAGGATAGAGTAGTCTCCAATAAACCCTAATTGAAATAGGACTCATTTGATGAGTCCTACAAAATTTTGATATCTATAAATAGATCTAGGCCTTTCTGTGACTACTGTAAGAAGCTAGGCCGCATCAAAGATAAATGCTTCAAGATACCCACTCAGAACAACAGTGATGGCAATAGGCAAGGTTACAATGGCTACAATAACCAATACAAATTTAGAATCAAAGATCATCGTCACATTATAGTCTAGGTGACGCTTAGAATCACAGATCTGCTAAAGGTAACGGTATTGCAGCAAATGCTTTTGCTAATAATGCAGGAGACACTGATGGATCCTTAACAAATCCAAATGTTAATTTACCAAGGAGCAGTATGGACAACTTGTTAGTTTGCTGCAGCACTTCCAAGTCAATAGTACAAGTGACACCAACAATGAGGAACATATAAAAAGTGGAGCTACAAACTTTGCAAGTATGACTATTTGTTATAACTCTTTTATTGATTTGGCAAACTTTCATGTGGTTGTTTCAAAGCAAGAACTAACTTGTGGATATTAGATCTTTAAAATCACCTTTTTGACATTATTACCCTACCTCACCCTTTACTGGTAAAATTACCCAATGGATACAAAGTCAAGGTGACTGAAGTTGGAAATGTGAAACTTGCTATCATGATCACATTGAGAGAGTTCTTTTCATTCCCTTTTTCAAGTACAATTTAGTCTCAATAAGTTCCTTAGTAATACATCTCAAATGCCCTGTTCCTTTGATTCTTCTTGTATCTTGCAAGGACCTTTACTGAAGAGCCTCTAGAGATTGGTAGAGTACAAGATGGACTTTACTTCCTTTGCTCAGATTGTTTGTAGGAGAGCAACCTTGCTATTTCACACAGAAAATCAACTCAATGGTTTTCTCTTTATAGCAATAAGCTAGGTTGTCAATGTTTTTCTCATTCATGCAACCCTTGGTAACAGACCACATTTCCCATTCTACTCCATCTATGATGAACATCTTTCACAATAATGAAAATAATCTTCTTAATTCTGTATTTTCTGTGTCTCATGAAACTAGTGCAGACCTATTACGGCATTACAGACTTGGACATGTTCCCTTTGTAACAATGAAAAGCATATCCTCCATTCCCCTGGAATTTTCTTCCAAACAATTATTTCATTTGCTACATATGCCCTATAGAAAGAGTAACTAGGCTACCTTACTCACCTACAACAACAACAATATACCCAGTGGAATCCCAAAAGTGGGGTCTTGAGAGGGTAGAATGTACGAAGATCTTACCACTAACTCATAGAAGTAGAGAGATTGTTTCCTGGGAACCCTCGTCTCAAAAACCCATAAGCAGAATAAACTAGATATGACAAAAAGTAAAGGAAAGGGAAAGGTTACCTTACTCACCTAAAACTTACAAAACCACCAAGCTATTTGATTTTCTTCATGTTGATCTATGGGACCCTACCCTGTGGCAACCCATGACAACTTTAAGTACTTCATTACCTTAGTTGATGATTTTACCAGATCCACTTGGATGCTCTTACTAAGCATAAAAAGTAATGCTCTACATATCATAAAGCATTTGTAAGTATGGTTGAAAATTAATTTAAAACCACTGTCCAAACTATAAGAACATATAATGATCTAGAATTTGCAAATCATGAATCCACTCTCTTCTTTCAATCAAAGGGGAACCTTCACCAAAAATCATGCCCATATACATCATAACAAAATGGGATGGTGGAGAGAAAATACAAATATCTCTTAGAAACTGCCAGGGCATTACTTTTCCAATCCAAAATACCAACACAATACTGAGGTGAATGTATACTTACATCAACCTTTATTATTAGCATACTCCCCTCTGCACCCCTTACAATAAATGTCCCTTTGCCTAGTTGTACAACCAAGAACCTCAATATTCTCATAGGAGAAGCTTTGGCTATCTTTGTTATACCACTACGCCTAAATTCACAAAGCCAAGTTTGAACCAAGAGCAACACCATATGTGTTTATAGGGTATCCTTTTGGTACAAAAGGGTACAAAGTATTAAGCCTAAGCAGTAAAAGGATCCATATATTTAGGGATGTCATTTTTCATAGTGTTTCCCTAAACCTCTTATGCCCATTCTGCAACCCAATTTTGTCTTTGATCATGCCCCCATGTATTACGGTCCTAATTTTTTCCATCCTTTGTCTACTCATGACAATGATGCCTCCTCCTTTTCAGACAATGTGCAAGGTGATCCTGAATATACTACTAATACAACTCCAACCTCATCATCAGACTTACCATCAGCTATTACATTGCCTTCTCATTAACATCCTCCTGCATTTGTCCCACATGTTAGGAAGTCATCCAGAACTCCCAAAGCACCAGCCTACCTTGATGATTATTTATGCACTATAAATCATACTAAACCTACACAATCCTTACATGCCTCATTTTCTTACTATCATCACATTACCTTTGACACTATATCCTGATAGTCAATCACTTGTATTGAGTATGTCGCATGATTGTGAGCCATCATCATATGATGAGGCAGCAATGGATCTTGCCTGGCAAGCAATAATGACACAAGAATTATTTGCTCTTCATGACAATAACACTTAAGACCTCATGCAACTTTCACTGGAAATAAAGCCATTAGATGTAGGTGGGTTTACAAAATCAAACATAAGGCAGATGGGAGAATAAAAAGGTACAAGACTATATTGGTTGTAAAGGGTTGCACTCAACATTATGGAATAGACTACATAGAAACCTTTTATCCTGTCTGTAAGACATCTATTGCTATGGCTATGAAGAAACACTGGAATATCCATCAGTTAGATATGAATAATGCTTTCCTTCTTGGAGACTTGCATGAGGAAGTGTACGTGGAAATTCCGCAAGGGCTAGACATTCACACTAAAGGATTGGTTTGTAAACTCAATAAATCACTTACCGACCTAAAACAAGCAAGCAGGCAATGATATGCCAAGTTATCTGATGCCCTTAGAGATTATACTCATTCTTTAAATGACTACTCTTTATTCTACATAAAACAAGGATCCTCTGTTGTGTTGTGTATGTAGATGACAGCTAACACACTGAGATTGACTTTGAAGAAATTGATCATCTGAAAGCCTTTCTTCACAACCAGTTCAAAATTAAGGATTTGGGAAATCTCTTAGGCTTAGAGATCCTATACATAGATGCTGGGCTTCTTATTTCCTAGAGAAAGTTTGTACTTGACCTACTCAAGGAGTATCATTGCTCATAGTATTCAAGCCTTTCCAAACCTCTTGATGCAACAGTAAAGCTCAAAGCAAATGAAGGGTCACCTATGTCAGATCCAAATGCATATAGAAATCTGATTGGAAAGCTCAATTTCCTAACCAACAATAGATTGAACATTGCATATGGTGTACAACACCTTCGCCAGTTCATGCAAGACCCAAGAGAACTCCACTTACAAGCTGCTTATCACATGCTTAGATATCTTAAGAAGGATTGAACTTGGGGATTACTCATGTCACCTACTGCTGATTACAAAGTTAAAGCCTTTTGTGACTTTGACTGGGCATCTTGTCCTGATTCAAGAAAGTCTGTCTCTTGATAAATTGTGTTGTTAGGATCCTGATCATATAAGTTTTAAATCTAAGATGCAAGAAACTGTTTCCCTCTCCCCAGCTGAGGCTGAGTATAGGTCCACTAGAAAAGTTGTTGGGGCTCTAATTTGGCTGAGCATATTATTTGAAGAGCTTACTATTCCAAAAGACGGTCCCTTTTCTATATATTACAACAGTCAATCAACCTTACAAACTGCCAGGAACCTGTCTTTCATGAGAGAACCAAACATATTGAGATCAATTGCCATTTTGTACGGGACAAACTTCAAGAAGGTTTTATTTCCTTACATCACAGTGGAACTGGCGATCAATTGGCTAACATTCTCACTAAGGCACTCACAGCATTTTGTTTTATGAACAAGTTGGTTGTGCTAGTCTCACCTCAAACATGGGGGTGGGGGGGGTTGAGGGTATTGGGATATTTATTGCACACGTCAGTTAGTTAGTTAGTACACGTCATCAGTTAGTTAGAATCAACTTCTTGTATCGATTAGCTACAGTTACTTATATAAATAAGTGGTTATCAATTGTAATTCAACCCTTTTTATTCTGATTCAATAATACATAGAGAAGTTTCTCTGTCAATCTCTTTATGCTCCTTCAATGGAGTCTCTCTAAATTTCATCATTTTAGGTGAATTTTGTGTCTTCAGTTAGTGATTTCCATACTCTACTATGTACATCAATTTTTTATCAACATAGTTAGACTACATCAGGTGCAATGCACAAAATTATGTGTTATCTGATTACTTTGTTGTAAGTTCCAAAAGAATGTGGTCCTCTTAAAACAAAGAAGTAGTTTCAAAGTCCAAACTTTCATCATTGAGAACTATAAAAGCACATGATGGTTGCATTTCTTTTAGGACAAGATATTTCTTCAACCTGCAATAATGATGGATAAGTGGCTTCAACTATAGGAAATATGGGGATACCAATCAAATAAGAGAAGATATAGACTTGACATTATGACATCTGCTAATTAAACAAGTGAAATCCAATCAACAAAATAAATGATCTATGGGAAAAACATTGTCGTGGTTCGAGGTCACAATATCAGAGGAATCACTACTGTAAGGCAATATTCAAATGTTTGCAGTAGTGTCTGCTGACAAATTATTATATGCTAATTGATCTGTTTTACTTTTTTGGAGATAATATCTAAATAGATTTCTTGATTCACCAAATGGATCTTTTGCTTCGTTATTAGCTTTCTGCTTAAATTTCTAACCTCTCTTCAAACATTCACTACCTGTCTCTGCACAGAACTGGCCATGCAGTAAACAGATTTTGCTTAATCCTACTTCAACTCCTTTTCTGGTTCATTGGCTTCTCTAAGGTTTTAAGGATATCCACATCTATGTCATCTTAAGAGACGTATCCAAGGGAAAGAAAAATCGTAATGTTATCTTAAGCAGTCAAGAGGTAAAGTGATAGCTTCAATTTTGGTCCTGGATTAATACTGTCCAACAAACAAGAATGCATTAGGTATATGACAATTGCTTCATTCTGAGGCCAAAAAAGAACATTTAACTCTCAACGGCTGAAATGGAAATAATAAAGTGGCATAAGTAGGTCATTGGTGAACAACATCATACCTAGTGAAATCTCACAAAGTAGGCCATTGATCATGATTATCATTTGTACACTTGCAACCAAGAATCTTGTCTAATGGTCAACGAGTTGGAGATCAAGATTCAATTCTGAATCCCAAACAGATACAAAAACGCTACGTGATTTTTTCCTATTTGATTGAGCTTTAGAGGGTAGACTTACCTAGTACATATGCCAATGGGAGGTTGCACATGTCCGGTGGACTAGCCGAGGTGCATATAAGCTTGCAAGAATAGGAAAAAAAGATGAGATTATCACTAATAAACTTTGGAATCCGATTTTTCTCTGGAAACGAATGGCAACTTCATAAGGACATTATTGTGAGAAATAGCCAGAAGTTCAAAACGCAGATATCCATCTGCAATGGTTTTAGCATCAAAACTAATATTCAAACAAGTAAGGGTAAACCTAATGTACTAAAACTCCCGCTATTCACAAGGTTTGGGGAAGGACCCGACTATAAGGGTGTATTATATGCAGTCTTACCTTGCATTTCTACATGAGACTATTTCCGAGGCTTGATTCCGTAACCTCCTGGTCACATGGAGAAACTTTACCAGTTACTCCAAGTGTGGTTCTTAAAACTAAAGGAACATGAACATAATAATTATAGTTATCAGCAAAGTTATACAAGCTAAAATTTTTAAAAAGGATTGCAACACCTTCATACAGCTGAACATCCACATGATTTGGCCTTTATTTAAGAATTGATCATTTCAATACAGATAGACGGTAGAAAACCTATTTGTTCTAGAATGGTCATTTTAGTTAGGAAAATGCCAGTTAAGATAGAATATAAATTTGATGGCAATGGCATTTCTTTTTTTATAAAACTTGAATTAAAAATAAAAAGGTAGAATACTTGGGATGGCAAAACAAGCCACCTCAAATTTGAAAGTGTTCGCTCTAAAATTAGGTCTTGTTCCTAACTCACACCCCAAAGCTAGGTCAAAGGAAGAAAGATTGTCTAAACCTTATAAAGAGGCTACCCATCTCATTAACCACCAATATAGGACTTTTGTCATCTTCAACAGTCACCTCACGCCCAATGCTTAGCATCTGGTGCATGGGCAATTTTAATTTTTGGGAGTCCAACATTGGGTGAGGTGGGTTCTACTCTAATACCATGTAAAATTAGGTCTTGGACTAACTTACACCCCAAAGCTAGCTCAAAGGAAAGAGGATTGCCTAAGCCTTATGAAGAATCTATCCATTTCATTAACCATGAATGTTGACTTTTGTCATTCTTCAACATAAATCACTAACTACAAGATTATATTGGGGAAAATTCTCATGTACACATGGTCATTTAGGATGAGAGACACCTGACATTGGAATAAAAGCAAAGAAAGTGTAAGCATGAATTCATCTCGAAAAGCTTCCTTCAAGAAGTTACCCAATAAGTACCCAAGATCATTACGTATCTGGATTAATTATTTCCATCATGGTAGCAGATTAGCCTGAGAGTGCCTAGAAGATGATCATCTTAGGGTGATCCTTTTGTCGAAGGATGCTTTTATTACACTCGATGAAAGGCAAGAACTCATGGCCCGAAGTCTTGGGCGAGGAAAGAAAGGACTCGTGGCCCATAGGCACACTAAAAGAGCAATGGAATAGGGCCTAAAATGCCCTCGAACTATTAAAAATAGTATAAAAATACCTTCCATTCATTTATCGGGCCTAAAATTCCCTTGTTATCCACTTTTGAGTCCAAAAATGTCCTTCATTCACCTTTTTGGCTCACTTATACCCTTGAAACTAATGAACCTTTTTTTCTTTTTTTTCCTTTTTTAAATATTTATTATGTTTTATTTTTTTATTGAATAAAATAAATCGTCATCTCTATTAGATTTTTTTTTCATAATTTATCCAAATTGAAATAATGCATCTCTTTAAGGATCAAAGTGATTTTTTAAAAAAGTAATCAAAGTGATTTATTAAAATAATTAATTACCGATTTATCTTTCTTAAAAGGAAAACTTTTTAAAAATATATAAAGTTAATGAAAAAAGTAAGTTTTTAGTTTATCCAAAGAGTAAGTTTTTATTTTTTTTAATGTTATAATAAAAAATAATGAAACTATTCAAATTTGATTAGGTTAATTGTTTTGTCTAAATAAAATACAAGTATATGCCGATTTTTTTTAAAAAAATTTCAAAATATGTGTTATTGTAACTTTAAATTTTTTAAGAGTATTTTTGAAATGATTTTTTTCCCATGATTTACTAAATCCAAAAAAATATACCTTCTTCATGGTCCAATTTTTTTTAATAAAAAACTACAACAAAACTATTGTTGAGTTCAAGTTAGGTTATGGTGAGTCCTCAAGTCCGAGGACAATATCTATATTCTCTCAAGCTTATGTTTAGACTATCAATTTTTTTTAATAAAAAACTACAACAAAACTATTGTTGACATCGAATTTTTATCCTCCACAGTATAAATTAATCATCGAGCTTTTAATTTTAACAATTTAAAATAATTGGCTTTCGAAAAAAATATTTTCTCAAATAAGTTTCATTTTATTTTACAAGTTCATTATTTTATAACTAATTTAATTATTTCAAGTTGTTAATATCAAAATCTCTTCAATTAATTTATTTTAATTCATCGTGTAGTCAAAAAGGGTGAGCCCAGTTGCTCATCTTGGCCCTCGCTAAGTATCTAAGGTTTAGAGGTGTTTTTAGACATGTTACGTATCTATGCTATGAGCTTTGACTCTCTTGTTTCTTGATATCATGATATGGAAGTTTGCCCTTAGTCACAATCCCCTTATTTATGCTTATCTCTTAGTGTCATTTAACCCCAATACTCATGTCCAACCCAGCTTTCCTCCCAACCTGGCCCAATTCAGTCGATCTACGCACCTATACGCATAACATATACATATATATTACATACATTACATGTGAATGCATGTGCCCCAATTTCCCTTTTTCTCTTCTTCTGTCCTTTCTCCCTCATCGGTATACCACACTCTACCTCATCTTCTTCTTCCTCAGAACAACGACACACTCAGTAACGCCAAATCCCTGCAACGGCCTCAATGTTCACCTTTACCACTCCGTACATACATATCTCTCTTCCCTTCCCCCTTATCCGTTCGTACCTTGTTCATCTGAGGGAATCCTCGTGGTGTGTCTTATAGCCACTGTGATGTGGACTCGTGGGTGATTCCCAGAAGATTGAGAATTCAATTTTGAATTCAAATTTCAAAGAAACCCTAGATTTCGATCCCAATTTCCCATTTTACCCATCCGATTTCCCTCCCGTTTTGCCCTAATTTTGGGACTATATATACCTTCCTTCTCCTTCATTTAGGGGACAACCACTCTTAATCGGAAAAACCCTAGTGAACCTCAATCAATTTTCACAATGGTTCTTTCATCTCAAAAACACACTTAACTTCCATTTTTGTAAAATCAAGCTCTGTCCGGAGAAGTCATTCGATTTCAAGGGTTACTGAAGCCAAAGGTGTTCGATTTGGAAGCTCATAGACGTAATTCCTCTGGTGGTGGGAAGTCTTCTTCAAACACGTCATCACCAGTTCCTACTCTTAAAAAGGTAACCCCTGATCCTAATGTTTATTCTTGAAGCTACGCCAATAGTTTTCCTATGCTTCAAATATCTTGTTTGCAACAGATATGGACTCTTTCGACTTGTGTGTATTTGTTGTTGTTTCGTTGGATTAATATTCTGGTTTGTTCGTCGAAGTTCATATACAGTCATTTTGAATATGAGTAAAACAGTTTTGATGTAGTTGAGCTATTGATTGAGTCTGAATATATAGTTGGGTATCTAGTTCACATATGATTGATAAATCAAGTTTTAGCCCGGCAGAAGTTGATATCTTTCATTAATTTCTCTGATTTTAGCTTGTGATATCAATCGAAATGATGTGTTCTCTCTAGGTTTTGGATCCAGTTTTCCCCTTTGAATGCTAAAACTATTGTTGCAATTCAAGTATATCATGGATTGGAATTCCATGATCTCTCCTAGCTTCTATTTACCTGTTTTTATCCTGTTTGCCTTGTTTTATACTATCTTATTTTCAAAATCTTATATGTACATATATGATGAGGAAAGTAGTGTGTGTGTATATATATTATCTCTATAGTGTTGGGGATGACCAAGCCTAGCTCGGGGGGTTGTAGGCCCGGGTAACCTTTTCGAGAGTTAGTACCTCGATCGCCTAATTCGGGTGGTAGTAGGCCCGGGTAACCTTGTTGGAGGTTTGTATCCACCAATCTTATTGAGGGTTTGTACCCATCTACCCATTGGGGGGTTCATACTCTATTAACCCGTTGGGGGGTTTGTACTTCATCAACCTTGTTGGGGGGTTTGTACTCCCTCAACCTCATGAAGGGGTTCGTACCTCATGCGCCTATCCAAGGGGGTGGTAGGCCTTGGCTTGCACTATAACACGGTGGGGGATTTTTCCTCGATCAACCTCATAAAGGGGTTTGTACCTCATGCGCCTATCCAAGGGGGTGGTAGGCCTTGGCTTGCACTATAATGGTCACTCCTTAAACTTGTATTATGTTCTATATAAGCATGATTTTACTTCAAACATCATTCATACATGTCATATTGTTAGTATGCTATCTATTGCTTATGATTACTCATTTTGCTTATGATGCTTATCTCTTGACGCATTGCATCCTACATACTTAGTACATTCAAACATACTAACACATACTCTGTGCCTACATGATATCACTATGTAGGAACTAGAGCTCTATTGATTCTCTTTGTGCCTAGACAAATTGTTCAAGTTAGGTTATGGTGAGTCCTCAAGTCCGAGGACAATATCTATATTCTCTCAAGCTTATGTTTAGACTATGTTTTGTATGTTTGGGTTACCTATTGTCATTATTATAAGGGTGAGCCCAGTTGCTCATCTTGGCCCTCGCTAAGTATCTAAGGTTTAGAGGTGTTTTTAGACATGTTACGTATCTATGCTATGAGCTTTGACTCTCTTGTTTCTTGATATCATGATATGGAAGTTTGCCCTTAGTCACAATCCCCTTATTTATGCTTATCTCTTAGTGTCATTTTTAATTGCTTCCGCGACCAAGGATGTGTAATGATATGCTATAAGGCTTGTTTGGGGTTCCTTCCAGTTCCCCATTCGCCTGTCACATCTAGGCCCTAGGCTTGGGCCGTGACAAAGATGGTATCAGAGCACTAGGTTGTTAGGTCCTCGACGTCCAACACACCGTGTCAATTAGAGTCTTATTCATGGTTGTAAAGTGTGCCACAAATATGAATAAGAGGCTATAAGGCGTTCTAGGAAATGTTTCCCTTCTTCATGATCTATCTCGTGCGATAGAGTTAGGTTCCCCATGGCTTATTACTAATCCCTAACTATTACATTATAGGATATTTGTCAAGCTATTCAGGGTGATGATATGACGAATATGGAGGTTCGTAATGTTCTATGGGTTTTGGCCAAAGAGTCAGCAAAATGGGAAATTCACCTCGATCAACAAGTGAATGCTCCCGAAACTTCAAATGGTAAGAGGAGAGTGGTAGGCCAAGAGGGCCCGTATTGAAGGAAAGTTCCAAGGTCTTAAAGATAAAGCTGGTGTGGTGTTTTATACTAGGTGGAGGTTTTATCCCAAGGGGGAGATAGTGCCCTTAGGTACCAAGGTAGGTTGTGTGTGCCTAGTCTTGATGACTTGAGCAAGAGGGTTCTTGATGAGACTAATAGTAGCTACCATTCTAGCATTGGTATGACTTTTTTTAAGATTGCATATGGTAGACATTGTATGTCCCCGGTTGGGTGTTTTGGAGTGGGAGAAATAACTTTTTTAGGTCTGAATCTGATTATGGAGGACATGGTGGAGGTGAGGTTGATTAGGGAAAAAATGAAACAGCCCAAAGTCGTCAAAAGTCCTATGTCAGTGCGATGAGTAGAGATCTTGAATGTAAGAGTGGTGATTAAGTCTATTTGAAGGTTTCACTCATGAAAGGTGTGGTTTGTTTGGCAAGAGAGGAAATTGAGTTTAACGTTAGTGAGTCCTTATACAGTGTTAAGGAGGACTGACAAGGCCACATACGAATTGGAGCTACATACGGATATGGATATGGTTGGTTTGGTTCTTCATACATCCAGGTGAAGGAGATGTGTTGGTGAATCAAGTGTTATAGGACTCTTTGTAGGTTGTTGACATCGTGGAGGATGAGTTAACTTATAAGAAGGTCCGGTGGAGAAGTTGGGTAGATATGAGTAAAGGTCGATTTGGAAGGGTGTAGTGTTCGTCAAGGCCCTTGGGAGAATCGTCAAGTGGAAGTGTCATTCGAGGAGCCAAAGCAGGCATGGAAAAGCAATATCCATACCTCTTTAAATCCATTCAATCTTATGATAACACATCAAGTCCTTTTATGAATTCCAAGTCTTATGTTTTAGCCCCTATGTCATTGTATGCACTCATGATTATATTGAGAAAGATCACAGTGGTTTTAACACTTATGTTGAGATTTTGAAAATGGTATTTTAAGTGTGTCATTGCATTCTTGTTGGGGTTGATCTCTTTTTGATTACTCTTCTCTTGTACATTTCTTTGACATTCGGGGACGAATGTTCCCAAGGGGGAGATATTGTAACGACCCCAAAAAGTGCCCGAAAATGTGCCTCGGAAGTGCCCAGAATTGTAATTAACACATTCCTCAAAATTCGTGAGTGATATCAAAAATTTGACTTCATATTCTTGTTCTGGGGGTCAAATGGAGTGGAAAATGGGTCTAACACCAAATTTAGAGCAAACAAATCGCAATTTCATTTTCCCAAAATTCACTTTCCAGTGAGATTTTCGCGCCCAAGGTGCACCTCAGTTCATTTTATGTGCTATTTTTCTTGTTCGGTCCAAGACTTTTGGGTCTTGGGCCTAAGTGTTCCCATGCATGAAAATACCTATACTTAGCCGTACTTTACTTTCATATTATACAAGACATTCCCCAATACTTTCTCTAACACTTAGACAAATATTTCACCCAATTCAAGTGTCCCAAACTCACTTCTGGATCTCAAGAAAACCCATTCAAGCTTCAAGCTCTCATTCAAATCTAAGTCAAGCTTATTTATGTCGTTTAAGACCATCGTGGGTCACCTGGATCAAGCCAAGTCCAAAGGAATTTCCGTTGGCCAAGTTTTGCACAAGTCTCGGTAGAGGGTCAACTTTAAAAGGGCTTATCTCTTAGCACACAAAGAATTGTATATCATACAACCTACCAAATTAAATCTCTTTGAATTAGCTTTTCAAATCACTTGGTTTCACCTTATTTAGAGTTCAGATGAAGAAGTTATGCCCGTTTTCATAGAACTTGTATGTGCAAGGGTATATATGGGTTTTTGCCAAATTCTGCCTCATTAATTTCATTCAATATATTTATCCATTTCTATTGGTATTTTGGAAATTCCTATGCTATCATTGCATGATTTTATACTAGCATTACACACCCTCCAAGTGTTTGATAAAATGTCTGATTATGGTATCTTGAGGAATTGAAGTTCCTATGCATGTCTTATGAGTTGAATGACTATATGATGATGAAATGATGATGGACTGATGATGAAAGGGATTGTATGTATATGATGAGGAAAAGAGTGTGTATATATATGATATTACCTCTATAGTGTTGGGGATAACCAAGCCTACCTCGGGGGGTTGTAGGCCCGAGTAATGTTTTTGAGGGGTTAGTACCTCGATCCCCTAATTCGGAGGGTAGTAGGCCCGAGTAATCTTGTTGGGGGTTTGTACCCATCATTCTTATTGAGGGTTTGTACCCATCTACCCGTTGGGGGGTGGTTGTACTCCATCAACCCGGTGGGGGGGGGTTTGTACTCCATCAATCTTGTTGGGGGGTTTGTACTCCATCAATCTCATGAAGGGGTTTGTACCTCATGCGCCTATCCAAGGGGGGGGGAGGCCTTGACTTGCACTATAATGGGCACTTCTTACACTCATATTATGTTCTATATAAGCATGATTTTACTTCAAGCATCATTCATACATGTCATATTGTTAGTATGCCATCTATTACTTATGATTATACATTTTGCCTATGATGCCTATCTCTTGTTACATTGCATCCTACATATTTGGTACATTTAAACGTACTAATGTATACTCTATGCCTATATGGTATCACCATGTAGAAATTGGAGCTCCTATTGATTCTCCTCATGGCTAGACAGATTGTTCAAGTTAGCTTATGGTGAGTCCTCAAGTTCGAGGACAATATCTATCTTCTCTCAAGCTTATGTTTAGACTATGTTTTTTTATGTTTGGATGACCTATTTTCATTATTATGAGGGTGAACTTGGTTGCTTATCTTGGCCCTCGCTAAGTATCTAAGGTTTAGAGGTGTTGGTGGACATTTTATGTATCTATGCTATGAGCTTTGATTCTCTTGTTTCTTGATGTCATGATATGGAAGTTTGCCCTTAGTCCCAATCTTCTTGTTTATGCTTATCTCTTACTGTCATTTTCAATTGCTTCCGCGACCAAGGATGCGTAATGATATGCTATGAGGCTTGTTTGAGGTTCCTTCGGGTTCCCCATTCACCGGTCATGTCTAGGCCCTAGGCTTGGATCGTGACAATGTTATTAAGATGAATGTGAATTTGACAGAGTTCCACCCAGCAAGTGGTCTCCTAGGGCCAACATAGGGGGTTATGTTGGATTTCATATAGTAACTTACATGGTTTTAAATGTCGGTTAAGGTCTACTCCCACAAGTTTATGATTCCTTGATATGTTTCCATTACATGTGCTTTTTTATGCATGACTCTTATTCATATTTAGCTATATTCCTTGTGCATGCTTAAGCTCACTTAATGTTCTTTTATCTCAGACACACTTATATGTTATATTTTTAAATGATGGCATTACAATTTCACACATAAATTGCATCTTACATACTTAGTAAATTTCAATGTACTAATACATATTTGCTTGCATGATTTAACCATGTAGGGACAAACACTCCTCCACCGGCTCGTGGCTAGTACTCTACCTTCAAGACTAGCATTATTATTTGTGGTGAGCCCTTAGTTTGAGACTCTACCATTTTCCACTCTATCTTGAATTTATTTTTGAGACATTTATTTGTAACCCTTTTTGAGGTGTTTACTTTCTATGTTTCAAAATTATGGAATCTTTTCTATTTGATGGAGGCTGCCTATTACCGGTCTTATCCATCGATGTATTAATTGGTATGCTTATGGACAAATATGTTTAGTTATTCTTATTGTTTTTTAATGTTGCTTCATTGCTTAGAATGGCCAATAATCCCTTTTCCTTATTTTTTGCAAATGTTTTTATTAAATGTCTATGAATGCTTAAGATACTTAAGATGACTTAGGTGAGGTGCCTTTGTGTATCTCATTCGCCGTGTGAGGACTCGGCCCCCTAATTTGGGTCGTTACATTTCTTTTATGACCTCATCGTCTCCATAGCATCCAAAACCAAGTCAGGACCTATCAAAGACATTTTTCCAACTTCAAAATAACCCATTAGAGATCTACATCATCTCCCATACAAGGCCTAAAATGGTATCATCTTTATGCTAGGGTAATAACTATTGTAATAGGTGAATTCAATGAGTGGTAGATGATCATCCCAACTTTCCTTGAATTCTAACACATAAGCCCTTAACATGTCCTCTAAAGTTTTAATCGTCTGCTTAGTTTGCCTATCGATTTAAGGATGGAAGGCAATGATTTAGTTCATTTGGTTCCAAGATCCATTTGAAATGACCTCCAAAAATGACAACTGAATTGGGTACCATGACTCGATTTGATAGACAACAACATATCTTGCATCCTTACTAACTCACAAATATATAACTTGCCATATTCTTTGGCATTATATAAGGTCTTAACTGGTAGAATGTCAGCTAACTTTATCATTTTATCCACAATTACTCAAATTGAGGCAAGTTGCTTTTGAGTATAGGGAAACCCTATTACAAAATATATGTTCACATCCTCCCACTTCCAAGTGAGGATTTTTAATATCTTGGGCTAGGACACCTGACTGTTGATGTTCGAATTTCACTTGCTAATAATTAGGGCATTCTGCCATGAACTTCACTATATCTTTCTTCAATTCAGTCCACCAGTATAGCTTTCTTTAGACCTCATTTGGACAGAAGGGAGGGGACGGAGACAGAGCTTCCTTCTTGCGTTTTATCATTTCAGGAAATCTTATTTGAGCAGAGAATTTCCTTTTAGTACAATACCAATTTGGAATTAGGTGTAGCTATATCGCAAGCTTATGTTTCTATGATCTTAATCTGTCCATCTTGGCCTTTTGAAGCCCTTCTCCAACAAATCTTTCAATTGATTTTTTAATTCCTTTAGTTCTATTGGGGCCATTCGATAAGGATGAATGGAGATAGGTTGGGTATCGGGGAGGAGATTGATACCAAAATCAATTTCCCTTTTAGGAAAGACACCATGTAGGTCATTGGGAGTGACTTAAAGGAACTTATTAACAATAGGAACTGGCTCAAGAGAAAAGACCTCGAAAGTGACATACATCCCTTAGAAATCATCTTACAGGCTTTAAGGTACAAAATCAATCTACCCTTGAACTCAGAGTCGCTACCCTCCCAATCAAGAATAGGCGTATTAGGGAATTGGAACCTAACCCTATGAGTTCTACAATCGATAGAAACATATGACGTATGCAACTAATCCATCCCAAGAAAAATATCAAAAGTTACCATTTCGAATTTAACAAAGATTACAAGGGATGACTTTATTCAAGATAGACACAAGACAATTTCTATAAAATGTTTTAGCAATAACCAACTCACTAATAGAAGTACGAACTGAAAAGGGTTCGAACAAGACTTCAGGACATTCATCAAATCTATTTGCAAGGAAATGAGTAAAAAACAATAAATTGGCACCCAAATCCAATAATGGATATACATCAAAGTTAAAGACATTCAACATACCGATGATAACGTCCGGTGTCTCTTCCACCTCTTGCCTAGCATGTAAAGCATAGAACTAACTGATGCGTTTCCCACTTCCTTAAGCTATCTCCCTTACACTCTTTGGGCTTGAGGCCTAGCACCACCATCACTGCTCTTACAATCCTAGACTTGGTGACTGGAATCACCACACTTGAAGCACGCCTTGAAACCAGTTGAACCTTCTACCTTATGAAGCCTCATGCTCTGATACAAAGTTTGTCATGACCTAAGGCTAGGGCTTAGATGTGACACGACAAATGAGGGACCCAAGGGTACCTAAACCAAGCCTTTTAGCATTCATCAAACTTTTCATAGGTATTGACCCATAAGATAAAGTGGAAACGAAAGGCATAGGACTATGGAAAGTTCAATCATAATAATAAGTACCAAACCATATTCAAATCACACATATCCAACCATATCTCTAATATTAGACTTGGGCAGGGGCAAAAACATGTCCCTAGCTCACCTTCAATAAAAGTACTAAGAAAAATACAATAATAGATGTCTCAATGTCTCGTTACAACCAAAGCTTAAAAAAATAGGATATTGTCCCTGAATAAGAGGACTGATAATTATCAGTCTTTAATCAATTCGATGGCTAGCCAGGTATCGGAGGAGGAAGAGAACCGGTCCTTACATAGTGAGATCATGTAGGCAATAGTATATATTAGTACTTTAAATGTGTTAAGCATGTAGGCATGCCACACAAGTATGGTCAAATAATACACTGATCAATTTAAATGCTTAATCATTGATGACATTCAAACCTGCTACTCAAATGGAAGCAGGGACAATTGTTATCAGCATACAAAAGAGTCGAGGCCGAATTCCACAGGGAATGCAGGTTCAAGAGGTGAAGTATTTCATTGAATTAGATAATTGTAGGTTCAAATTGGGGGTTATAATAGATAAAATCAAGATTTAGCAAACACAACTTCTAAATTAGCAAACTAACAACAAATTAAGAGACATGTTGGGGATGTGCAAATATAGGAGTAGATATACTAAGACGAGTTTAAATATTTCACTAATTGAGTTAAAGAGGAGTGAATAGGCTAGGATACTAGTGACCAACACTTCGATTACGACAGAGAAGGTGATTCATATAAATATATTATGACCTTATGCGCAAATTTCTCAAGGACACACCTAGCCTGAGAAATTATAGCAAACCACCTACTACCTTAGCCATTGAATCCATGGTTGTGGCATTCAACTGAAATCTTGAAAGGTTTCCAACTAATACATCTATTCGACACTCTAACTACTCAGATTAAAGCAATAATTAGAGATTTGAAGTAAACCCCAAGTTTGCAACCTTTGAATTATAAATGAAACTTAGCAATAGTTGTAAATTCACTAAGAGTTACAACAATAAACTGAAAATATCATAGACCCAATATTAAAATCAAAGACCCATATTATTTACTCACCCTCAACATGGGATTTTTGGCCACTCAAGCTCAAAATTAAAGATTCAATACCAAATTTAGCAGTTGAGTACATGGGTAATAAGGATAGTAGGAGAAAAGTCTATTTAAACCAACAAATCTCCATAATTTGTTCCTCCACAAGCTTGAAAATCGTCTAACCCTTGTACTATTGAGCAAAAATATTTTATGTACTCTACACATACACTCTCTCTCTATCTATAAAACCTAATATGAACAATATGTAGAATGTCCTTTCTAAAATGTTTAAATAGTCCGTGCAAAATAAGTGGGAGTTTGTGCGCAGAGTAGCCATTCAGCGATCAAGGTCAGCCATCGGCAAGCACTTCGAGGATATACTGAATGTGAACTTGATCGCTTTTCTCTGCATCTCTTTGAAGGCTTGAATTTCTGTAAGATTGGGTGATGGATCTTTACTCTACTAATCATGTTCGGTGATTCACTGAAGTTCCTTTTGTATCACCTTTCTATCATGAACTAGGGATCCTGTATACTGTAATATTAAGCAGTTTTCTTGGCCGTTCGGTGATATGCTAAATATGTCTGGCTACTTCAGTTTTGACTGCCTTTCTTTCATGGACTTAGGACTTGGTTGCTGAAATATTAGGTGGTCTTATTGAGTTTTCGACAGTCTACTGAATATGTCAGCGAAGTTGGTTTTGTCCACCTTTTTGACACTTTTGCTCCTTTTCCTAGATTTGTTGAGTATTATCTACTTGTGCACTTTTAGCTTTATTCCTTACATAATACATGCATATTAGTTAGCAATTGGAACATATTAGCATACCGAGGACAACATTGCTTCACATTCTAAGCCCAAAATGAGTCCAAGATATGGACTCATGAACACCCCAACTTAACCCTTTTCTTGCCCTCAAGCTAATTAAACATCAATCAGTCCAATTCAAAGCTTGCAAATAGGGCCACAGGGAGCAAGACATATAATTCCAGCTTTGTCATCTACCCTCAAACTTTTAGAAACTACGTACATGATTTTGAAGCCTCAAGAGTTGACTAAGGAGTAATCAAGACATAGCTGCACTCACAATTGGTCATGTAGCTGCTGATCACTGCCTAAAAGCATCACTATTTGCCCTTATGCCAAAGAAGATCCTATACACATAAGATTAGAACAAAACTTCCAAGGATCTCTTCAACACTCACTTTCCTAATAGAGAAATGACATGTAAGCTTCAACCCATAGGCTTGCCCTCATTCTTAATCGAAGTTCATTCGATTTCATTCTGGACTTAGGATCCCAAAGGACTTTATTCGAGTTGTAATATATAGGATCATGGTTTGGTTGGATAGCATATGGATCGTAATAGTTCATCCCTCCTTGAACTCTACACATTATTTTCATGCTCATGAATTCCTGTGGTCCTCCTCCTTTTCTTCTCCTATTGTTTCCTTGTTTGCTTTTAATTTTTCACCTTAAGTGTTTCCCTTTTTTATACAATCTTTTAAGATTTTGTAAGGTCCTCTTCTTCAATCAATTCTTTTTTTATTCATCATTTTTTTCATCTTTTCAAATCTTTTTCTTGTTCTCATCATTTTAAGGGCTCCTTACCTTTCTTTTCCTTTTTCTATCCTCAACCTTTTCGTGGGAGACACCCCTTCTTCTATCAACACCCTTAACTTTGTCCTTTGGCTATCACTTTGCATACTTTAAGCTCAAAGAAGGATTCATGATGAACAAAAAGGAATTGTCTTTCACAAATACAAGTCTAGGCTACATGGTTGCCAAAGAAAGGATCAATGCTCAAATGGGTTTCACTAAGGAATCAATTCAATGTCATTGGAGGCTAATATGGTCAAAGTGGACTTAAATAGAACCAAAGAAGGCTTACGTCCTTTCCTAATCATGAATCAACCAAATTCACTCCTCAAAACAAATCGAGTAAGTTCTAGATATTGCAAAACATGCCTTTCTACAAAATTCCTAACTCACTTTGGCAAAATATATTCGCATTCAAATAGTGGCAACACACTCAACAATTACAATCATCACATATCCAAGCTCAATACTCACATAATCAACTCAAGATGCACCAAAATCCACGCATGGATTGATTTTTCAAGAGAAGGACTAATCGGTGAGTTAGTACATGTTCCTCGTCCATGGTACTATCTGAATCAAAGAATGGACTATTGATGCTCGAATCGCTAATAGAGACACGATGTTCACATTTGAATGAATTTTCACATATGAGCGGGGTTTGCCACAAATTAAGGACATCATTCACAATCATTCATCGATTCAACTAAAAAAGAAATAGAATCAAAATAGAAAAATAACTACTAATCTATTACAACCCAACATGAAATAATATTTACAAACAAAAAGTGAGGGAATGATTTAATTACACTTCAACCATCAAAAACTAATTGTCCCAAATCAGTAGGCAACACGAATGCTCATCCCCTCCTAAAAAATTTTCCCTCAATGTAGAAGGACAATCAACAGTAAATACAAAATGAAGGAGTGAGTTTAAGAATCCCCTTAATATACTCCGTGTTGCACTAAAGTTGGGAATAAATGGAGCTCAATAGTGTCGTGTTACCCTCGGATCTTCTAAGGTCAGCGATGGCTCTATATATCCTAGCTAAGTTTCTTCCTTACTTGCCTTTCTATTTTCCCTCCTAGCTTTAATTTGTCAGACGAGGTCTTCTCTCCAACCTTTTCTGCCTTTGTTCTGTGAGGATCTTCCATGGTCTCCTACTTGTTCTTGAAAACGTTACCTTTAACCTTCATATATAGGTGAGGGTATATGTTTTGCCTTGAGTTAGCCATTGAGGATTTTTTTCCTGGTGACCCTGTGAGGCTATAGGCCACCTCTTTCACTTGCTCAAGTAACTTAAAAGGTCCAACATACTTAGGGCAAGAATTGCTCAGTTTTTTCCCAAATCATATCACACCTTTCATTATTGAAGACTTCAACTGCATCTGACCTGTCAAGCAAAAGCTAGCCAAATGGTAAGAGATAAAGGCAATGAGAGGAAGATTAGAAAAGATTTCTAGAAATTGGCATCATTTAGCTTGCCAAACCAGTTTAGTGAATCGCCAAACACATTCAGCAATCAGAAAGACAATTGACAAATTTAGCAACAAGTAGATTATAAGAGAGATCACATTCAAGATATATGATATTGATTACAAATTTGCTAAATAAATTTTGTGGTCAAATAGTCCATTGCCAAATGTGACAAAAATAACATTCAAAGGTATGCAATTATAGGTGATGTGTGTCTTGGCTTATCGTCGAGCCATCTTTGGCAATCAAATTGACCACCTCCGACTCAGATTAGCAGCCTAAACACGTCATAAATTTACCAAGTTTATATCAACAAAATTGATGAAGTTTCACAACACGAGCCTAATTTCAAGCTATCAATCATATCATTGGTACGATTTCAGTCAAATGACGACTTAACCTTAAGAATTGTGTGACCCAATCCATCATTGGGCAAGTCAAAGTCTTTCAACCAAAACCATTGGTTACTCAGACTTCATCCAGAGATACATAAAGTAAGGCCATTATGACTAGAGCTAAAAGCATTTTCAGTTCATAGAGTTCAACATTCATTGGCAAGATAAGCACAACTTGTTAATATTCATACTTTTCACATTATCAATCAGTTATAAAAACTCACAGTGCCTTAATGGATCCACATTTGCAAATCAAAGATTCTAAAAGCACAATATATGGACAAGGTCCTAGAACCCACGTCATCCAACATATGTGCTACCCTTCAAACCCATTTTCATAACAATAACAAGTTAAATGGAGATGAAATCACATACCTGAGATGTCATGTGTTAACAATGGAAGTGAAGAAGAGAGTGTTGAAGTAGCTCACATAAATCACCATGAGAAAGAAAAAAAGAAAATAAAAAGAAATCTAGAGGGGTGTACAGATGGTATGCTCTAAAAGGAAGGTAAATGGGGAGATGAAAAGTTAAAACACTTACAAAACATTTAAGAGATATAGTCGAGACACTTCAACGTCCATATCACTATTTATTTCTATAGAGCACAGTCTGAGATACATCGATTGTGCTCAAGTCTGCCTTTTCTTAACTCTTTTGAAGCTTATCCCATGGGCCAAAAAGTGTCGTAGCTATGTATCGCCAAACAAACTCGGTGACATGCCAAGTTATCACCTTGACCGCCCAAATCTACAGTACCTCAACGTCATCAGTTGTCTTCAAACTACGAAAACATTTATTGTCTTTATCTCCACTTGGCATCACACTGAGTTGCAATTGGGATCGCAAATTCAAAAATAACCTATGGCTTCTTAGGCATCCAAACTGCAGTCTAAATTAGGATCGTCATTTCAACTTTGCGACATGGCAAAATTTCCATGTTAGCGACCTTGGCAAAGTCTTTAATAAACCTCTAATAAAATCTAGAAAGTCCTAGAAAACTCTTTACTCTTTTAACTGTAATGAGAGGTGGAAAGCTTGTGATGGAGACCACCTAAGTTGACAGCAGTTAAGGAAGCCTATTGATGAGCCAAAAGAAGGGAAAACAAGTTACTGCCTTTTGTGTTTGGCGATGCACCGATTGGAACTTGGGTCTGCCGAGTTTAATAACAACTCCAGGATCATTGAATAACCTAAAGGGAAATTAAAATCGAGGTCGCCGAGTTTAATCGATGGTCTTTGATTGCCTTATGTATTTCCTGCCGAGTTTAATCGATGGTCTTTCGTTCTTGAGCATACCATTGCCATTTTTCTCCCTACCTCATATCTCAACCAAAATACTTGTAACCATCAGCACATGTTATTGCAAATACACTAACACTTGGATTGCCTCTTAAAAAGCGCCTGAGTTTACGTCAATGTCTATTACAAGTTAAACCTCATTTATGTACATGACGTTAACCACCCAAACATCCAGTGGTTTGCCATAATACTTTTTCAATTGTCCATTTATCTTGAATTTCTCTGCTTTATAGTTCTCAACTTCCACCACACCATTTGCAAGTACCTCAGTGATCTTAAAAGGTCTAGACCATTTTGACTTTAGCTTCCAGCGAAACAAATGCATCTTTGAATTATAGAGCATTATTCGATCTCCTTCAACAAATTCTCTTTTTAAGATCTTTACATCGTGTGCACCTTTTCATTTTTTTCCTTATAGAGAGACGAGTTTTCATAATCTTTGAATCTAAACTCATCTAGAAAATGGAGCTGGGTAAGTCAAGCTTCTGGAACCTCATCATGTTTGAAATTGAGTCTCTTTAGAGCTCATAAGGCTATGTGTTCTAACTCCACAGGTAAATGGTATGCTTTGCCAAAAACCAACTAATAAGGGGGCATACCAATGGGAGCTTTGTAAGCCGTCCGATAACGCACAATGCATCATCTAGCTTTTCAGCCCAGTCACTTCGATTTCCATTCACAGTCTTTGTAAGCATCATCTTTATTTCCCTTTTCAACACTTCCACTTGCCCATTGGCTTAAAGATGGCAAGAAGTTATTACCCTGTGCTTTACCCAGTACTTTCTCAACAATGACCTAATTATCCTATTGTAGAAGTGAGATCCACCATCCGTAATGAAGGCCTTAAGAGTGCCAAATCAAGTATGAATATTTTTTTTCAAAAATTGCACCACTCTTTTGCCATAATTAGATGGCAAGGAAACTACTTTAACCTATTTTGAGACATAATCAATAACTAGAAAGTTATATTTGTTGCCAAACGAACTTGTGAATGGCCCCATAAAATCCATCCCCTCACACATCAAACACTTTTAATTCTAGAATTGGGGTTAATGGGAATTCATGCCTTGTAGAAATATTTCCCTGAAGTTGGCACTTTAGACATGCTTTGGTGAACTCATGATCACCTCTACGGATTGTTGGCCAATAGTAACCACTTTGGAGTACCTTAGAAGTAGTCCTTATTCCTCTATGATGGACCCCAACCCCAACTGCTAATGAGTAGCACTCCTCCAAAATAGCCTCCATTGCAAACTCTGCTAAAAACTTTTAGATCATGTTCTGTATGCATTCCTTTGAAAGATTAGGCTCAACCTAGTAGTATTTCTTCACAACATACAAAAATTTTCTCCTGGGTTAGGGAAGTCTGGAATGATTAGACATACCAAATAGTTTTCCAAATCAACATACTAAAGAGTAGCCATTGTACCTACTCTCATCACTGCCTTATTAGGAAACTTATCAAAATGTCCTCCTCCTCAACATTAGAGCTTGGTGGCTGAAGTCGATATAAATGGTCAGCCACTTAATTCTCGCAGTCCTTCCTATCTGTTACCTCAAAGTTAAATTCTTGCAATGACAACACCCATCAGATAATCCTTTGTTTGGTATCCGTTTTTGCAATAAGATAGAAAAGTGTTACATGGTCAGTGTGAACAACAACCTTTGTGCCTAGAAGATACATATGGAATCAAAAGGATACACTAGAGCTAAGATCTCTTGTTCATTCACTGTATAGTTCTTCTGGGCTATATTTAATATCTCGGTAGCATAATAGATGGCATGGAAACGTTTCTCAATCCTTTGCCCTTGCATAACTACTAAGGTTATACCGCTAGCATCACACATCACCTCGAATGGTTTGGACCCATTTGGGGAGACTATTATGAGAGCTTCAATCAATTTCTTCTTGATTGCCTCAAAAGAATTCATATATGCTACATCAAAGACAAAGGCAAAGTTCTTTTCTTGCAATTTATACATAGGGTTAGCGACCTTGGCAAAGTCTTTAATAAACCTCTAATAAAATCTAGAAAGTCCTAGAAAACTCTTTACTCTTTTAACTGTAATGAGAGGTGGAAAGCTTGTGATTTTATCTACCTTTTCCTGATCCACTTGCAAAAAACCATTCCCTGAAATCTTGTGACCCAAAACAATTCCTTCTTTTACTATAAAATGGCATTTTTCCTAGTTAAGTATCAGGTTTATCTCAATACAAAGCTACAATACCTTTTCCAAATGAACCAAGCATTGTTCAAATGTGTCACCTACCATAAAGAAGTCATCCATGAAGACTTCCATGGAATCTTCTACCATATCTGTGAAGATAGAAAGCATGCATATCCTAAAAGTTCTCGCTGCATTGCACAATCCAAAGGGAATCTTTTTGAATGCAAAAGTTCCATCGAGGTAGGTGAAGGAAGTTTTGTCTTGGTTTTTTTGTGCAATAGATATCTTATTGTACCTGCAATATCTGTCAAAAAAATAGTACCACCCCTTCCTAGCTAGCCTATCCAATATTTGATCCATAAAAGTTAATGGGAAGTGGTCCTTTTCTGTAGAGGCATTCATTTTTCTGTAGTCCATGCAAATATGCCATACGGTGATTGGTCTTGTGGAAATCAATTGACCATTTTCATTCGGTACCATAGTCATACCCCCTTTTTGGGCATATATTGAATTGGACTTATCCAATTGTTGTTGTTGTTGGGTATATTACACCAACATCCAACCATTTTACAATTTTTTTCTTAACTACCTCCTGCATAGGAGGATTAAGTCGACGCTGATTTTCAATACTTGGTTTGTAGCCCTCAACTATCTTGATTTTATTGGTGCAAATTCCTGAAGGAATGCCCACAATGTCAGTAATTGTCCAACTGATAGCTTTCACATATTTTCTAAGTATCTCAACAAGAGTTTTAGTCTGCCCTTCTTGTAACTCAGCTGCTACAATCACTAGCAAAGTGTCATTCTTACCCAAGAAGGCTTTCAAATGGCTTGCTAACTCCTTTTAACTTAAGATTCGATGGTGCCTCAATAGATGGTTTTGCTGGTTGAGTTTCACGATTCATCAAGTCTATTTCTAGCTTGGTTAGAGCTCTTAAATGACTCTTAGCCCTCATTAGAGCTGCTAATACTTCCTCACAATCATCAACATCAGCCTCCTCATAATTTAGCTAGATTTCAGCTAATGATTCACTATTTGAGTAAACTAGCTCTCCAATACTTTCCACTGATTCATCAACCACATCAAAAATTGGAAATTGTCATGCCTTTTCATTGTGTCACCAATAGTGATTCTCACTTCTTCATCATGCACTTAAATTTCAGGTCCCCTTCTTCTAAATCCACCAAAACTCTACTGGTGGCCAGGAATGGTCTACCCACGATAATTTTTACCTTAACATCGATGTCATAGTCTAAAACAACAAAGTCAGCTGAAAATATGAGCCTATCCACTCTTACCAAAACACCATATATTATTCCAATTGGTTTTTTAACTAGCCGATTAGCCACGAGCAATTTCATTGATAATGGGGAAAAAGCTTCCACATTCAATTGTTCAAAAACCAATAATGGCATCAAGTTTATGGTAGCTCCCAAATCACACAGGGCTTTTCCAAACTTACAAGTTTCGATAGTGCACGGTATTATTAATACACCTGGATCATCCTTTTTAGCAACCACATGTCTTGTTAAAATCGCGCTACAACTATGTGAAACTTTAATTATCTCACACTCTAAGGTTCTCTTCTTGGTTACCAACACCTTAATAAATTTTGCATATGCCAGCATTTCAGTAAGTGCTTCACCCAGTAAAATGTCAATAGCAAGAGAATTGAATATGGAGAGGAATTTTTAAAATTTTTTATCATCACTTTTTTTTCAGCTTTTGAGGAAAAGGGATAATTTTTGGAAAATATTTTAGGAGGCTCTTTTCCTCCCGTTTCAATTGACTCACCCCCATCTTTACCAAAGCACTCACTCTTAGGATTGCTAAGAGAAATGTTCCCTTCCTTCATCCTCCCATCATCATCTTTTCCCAAATCTTCCCCCCCAAATAAAAGCGTCTTGGCTGTTGCTTTAAACTTAGTACTTTACCACTTCGGGTGGTAATGGCCATCTACGGGCAGTAAGGCCCCACATGTTGGAGAGGTGTAAAAGAGCCTAAGAAATAAAATCAGGAAATTTTCCAAGTATCAGTGGGTGTTACAAAGGGGACTACAGGCCATAGGTGGTTCTATGTGTTGTATCTTCTGCTCGTGAAATGATGGCCATGAAACAACCCCAAGAAGTGCTCTAAAATATGCCTTGAAAGTGTCCGAAATCGTAATTTCCATATATCTCAAAATTCTTGCATGATATCAAAAATTTAACTTTATATTCTTGATTATGGGGAAAAAATTGGTGGGAAATAGGTCTAGCCCCGATTGTTAAGCAAACGTATCAAAATTTGGAAATCACAAAATGTGATTTCCAGAGGGTTTTTGTACCTAAGGCGCGACACGCCAAGGGTGCGCCTCTGTACATTTTTTTTATGCAGTTTTTTATTTTGGTCCAAGGCTTTTGGGACTTGAGCCTAAATCTTCTCATGCGTAGAAACACCTATACTTAGCCATATTTCACCTTCATATCATACAAGACATTCCCCTATACTCTCTCAAACACTTAGATAAATATTTCACCCCAAAATTCAGGTGTCAAAACTCATCCGAATCTTAAGGATTTCACTCACGCTTCAAGTCTCCATTTCCAATCTTCATCAAGAAATTCTCCAAAACTTAGGTATGTGGGTTTCAACCATTGGGTCCTTTCAGCTATGGTGCCCAAGCTTCCTTTTTACATAATTGCATGAATCTAAGTTGACTTATGGGTCTTACTTATTATAAATTTGACTATGAAATATGTTGGGGTTCATAAAAGTGTGACTATTTGAGTATGTTTTGAGCTATGAATCTTGGATCTATCTTGAGATTTGATGAAGGATTTTGATATATATTGCCTAATGGTACAACCAAGTATTGGTGGGTTTATTTACTTCAAGTTTACTTGCATGATTTCATTCTTGAATTGCATGGTTTTACATTAGCATTGCACACCCACCAAGTGTTTGATAAAATGTCCGATTAATGTATCGAGTTGTTGAAGGCCTAATGCCTGGCATATGAGTTAAGTGACTTTATGATGATAAAAGGATGATATGTATGTGTTGATTTCATGAGAAACGTCTATAGTGTTGTGAGTTCACCATAGCTAATTGAGGGGTGATGCCTCAATCGCCTCGGATGGGAGTGGTAAGCCATCAACTAATTGAGAGGTTGATACCTCAATCACTTCCGACAGAGGGTGTTCATGTTTGTCAACCAATTGAGCGGTTGATACCTAAATCACCTTGAATGGGGGTGGTAAGCCATCAACTAATTGAGGGTTGATATTTCAATCACTTTCAATAGAGGGTGGTCATGTCCATCAACCAATTGAGGGATTAATTCCTCAATCACTTTTAAGGGGTAGTCTACCTTAGATTCTAAGTACTAAGTTTGCTTGGTCTATGATGATGGTCTACTTCTACTCATGTAATATGTTATATATATAACCATGTTTATTTCAAGTATCATTCATGCATGTCATATTGTTATATGTTCACCTATTGCCTAATTATGCATTTTGATTATGATGCCTACTATTGTTGCATTGCATCCTACATACTTAGTACATTCAAATGTACTAACACATACTCTATGCCTACATGATGTTACCATGGAAGAACCATTTCTCCACTTAACTATCCTCCTCCTCCAAGTGGCTAGTGCGATATCTCTTAAAGCAAGTTGGTGAATCCTCAACTTCGATGACATACTTCTCTTGATTTTTGCTATGTATAGACTCTCTTTCTTTGTTGTATGTTTTGACTATGAAGGTGAGCCCGGTTTCTTGTCTTGGCCCCCTCTAAGTTCTACGCTTACAGGTATTGTTGGATAAGTTATATAATGATGCTATGAGCTTTGAGTCTCTTTGACTCTTGATGTTTTTTGATATGAAAAATGTCCCTTAGCCCCATGTTCCCTTATTTTTACTCTTTTATTGTTATTTAAATGCTTTCGCAACCAAGGATGAGTAATGATATGTTAAGAGGCTTAATTGGGGTCCTTTTGGGTTCCCCATTCGCCATGTCACGTCTAGGCCTTAGACTTGGGTCGTGACAGGACAAACTTGGTGAAAATGGTGATTTTTGAAGTTGAGTATATGAGATACCAGATGGATCATACCTTGACTTACGAGCCATAAGTCCTATCATATGTTGAGATTCAGAGAAGGTTTCTGAGAATTCAAAATGTCACCAGATAAGAACCCCCCTTCTATGATCTAACAATTTTTTATGACAGACATTATCAACCTTTCCTATTATTGTTCGCCTGCTACATCATTTTAACCCCCAAAAGACCCCTTTTTAGCCCTATACAACCCTAATCTACCCCATTCCTATTCATTTTAAAATATTCCAAGTCCTAAATTCCTCCAAAACACTCCCAAGTCTTTCAAAGCTTCCAAGAGAAGAGTCCAAGCTAGGGTTTCCAATTTTCTACACTTTTCAACAAGATTTTCATCCCCAATCACACCAAGGTATATGAGTATGATTTGTGACGACTTTTCTTGTATAAAGCTCAACCATTCTTCTTCCTCATTTATTCTCAAGATTATGAAAATTTATGCATGATTTATGAAATCTTTTATATGAGGATTTTATGAAGTAATTTATGGATTTTACATTTGTACTCTATATTGTAATGAAATGCTATGTGAAATTGATGGATTTTTATGAGGGTTTGATGATACCCTAGTTAAGTTTTATGATGTTTATTGTGGGTTATTTTGAATAATGCTCAATTGATCTTATTTTACTCCTCTCATGTCATTTACTCTTGAATTGTATGATTTTAGGATTATATGCATGTACCCACCATGATTTG
The DNA here is from genome assembly GCA_000787875.1 of Solanum virginianum. Classification (NCBI taxonomy): domain Eukaryota; kingdom Viridiplantae; phylum Streptophyta; class Magnoliopsida; order Solanales; family Solanaceae; genus Solanum; species Solanum virginianum. The sequence goes on from DF358719.1 coordinate 87,597, forward strand.
ATTAAGAATACATATCAAAACTCTTATATGATGAGTGCCTTATAGCAAAATACGTATGTTATGCATGTTCAGACTATTATAAAGGCCTATAAGTATGCTATGAGCTCATGAGCATGATATGAATGTAAAGAATAATGTAAAGCTCTAACTTTGATGTTACAAGCTATGTCTTAATGAGCTACTCCAAGTACTAAGTTATGATCTTTTGAGACTATAAGTAATATGACTAGACTATGTTTCAAGTATTTTATGGGAATGTGACCTAGCAACGAGAGGACCTTGGTAGTCTCCCATTGTCTCTAAAATATGTGCCACCATAGGTTCATGATATTGATTCCCTATATGGGATTATACATACCGAAAAGGCAATCCGAAGGGCCATGTTTAAGGTAAGGGGTATATAGGCACTTCTCAAAAAGGTTATGTCGTTAGGTGAGTATTTGGTTTACCTTGGCAAAGTAGATCACACCTTGTTCGATGTGGAGTAAACATCAAAATTCCAAGTAGTAGCTCACTTGGTCTTACATATCAGTTATGGTTCCTTTCCACTATGTATATGGTGTTATATGATTTGATGATTCTTAGTACATGTTCAACTAAGCATTTGCCATTCATGACATATTGAGCTTCTATCAGTTGATTATGATATGCATATTGTTTAATTATGACTTATGTTCTTTCTTGCATGGTACCTCATATACTTAGTACATTCCAAGTACTAACGCATACTATTTTTCTACATGATCTAACCATATAGGGACCGAATCTCTTATTCATCCTCCTCCTCTGTATGGCTAAGCAGTTTGATCAAAGATTTGCTATTGGTGAGTCCTCCATATTCGAGGGCAATATCCACTTACTTCCATTCTTATTTAAGACTTGTTCATTTATGAAAATTTATCTTTTGAGTGTGAACCCGAAAGATGTTTTGGCCCTCGTTACACTCTTTATTAGAGGTGTTGTTGGATATGGATATATGGATTGTATGTTATGAGCTCAACTCCTATTATGTCTATGTATTATTGAAGACTTTCCTTAGTCCCTTATTACCTCCTATGTGTTGATTGCTTGTTGTATTGATGAGATGGAAGTCTTAAGTCTTTATTGACCCCATAGCGTGAGTCATACTTACCCGCCCCTTAGACTTTATTTGCTATATCATCCATGCTAATCCTCTTCCTTTAAACATCCCCATAGCATGAGTCCAAAGTCCCATTTCCCCTAGAATTATGTGCTAGTTGTTTAATTTTGCTTTCGCAACTAAGGATGTGCCATGTATGATTAAGAGACTTGGTTGAGGTCCCTTCAGGTTCTCTATTAGTTATGTTACACCTATGTCCTAGGCTTTGGTCATGACACAGTTGCTTAATATTTTTCAATTAGGTGTTTATGAACCGACAATGTCTTCAATCGTGTCTCCAAGTATTTGATTGAGGCTGAGTGAGATGACACCCTGTGGCTTAATTTAGAGAAACCTGATTTCATTTCATTCAACACATTATAAGGACTTTACCTTTCTCAAGATCCTCACAAGCATTTCTTCCACTCGGGACCCTTTGCATTCACAAGCTGCTCCTTAGCTCTTAGCCTCTGTTGAAGTTGTGTATATTGCATCCTCTCACTCTCTTTTTCTTAAACATCAAGACTGATTCACCCAATTTCTATCTCTCTATCCCTTAATGTTTCAACCTTGACTCTCGGGTGGCTTTTATAAAGCAAGCCGAGAACCCAACACCTGATGTCCCATGAAGTACACTTCTTCATTATAGCCACTATCAATAGGCTCATACTCATTCAACACATTGCTAGCTGTACCTACAACATTCATTATTTTCTATCGCTTTTAGTTGCATGTTATGCTATAAGATTCAGCTGCACCATAATTTTTGCCAGGTTCTTATCTCTCACCAACTCTTTAGCTAGTTGCTCTATGGATGGTCCTCCTTTTATAGAAAAAGCATAATCATCTTGGGTGTACCATGTTCTATTTATTTTGGTCATCTCATCTAGCAATTTTGACGTAGCAGCGAATATTTGCTTCACAAGTCCTCGTCTTGCCAATTGGTCAGCCACACTTTTATTGACAATATTTTGGCTCACATAGAAATGCTGCAACAAAAAATCATCAGGAATTCCATGGTTCAAGTACTAAAGCAAAAGTTTCTAGAAACCCAGTCATGTCTCATGCAATGGCTCGTTATCAATTCTTTTAAAATTTTCAATGTTCCATCGTAGCTTGATCATCTTCAAGGGAGGGAAAAATATTTCAAGAAACTCATTTTGAAGTTCCTCCCATGAAGTGATTGAGTCCTGAGAAAGCTCAGCTAGCCACCTTACAGCTGCTCCAATGATAGAGAATGAGAAGAGTCGCAATTTAATGTCTTCTTAGGTCTGAAGCTGAATGACACACAAATGACTACAAAAGTTTGAAGATGATCATGGGGATCCTCATAGGCTTGCCCTTTGAATAGCCTCTTTAGTTGAAGGAGTTGTAACATGATGCTTGTAACATGGAATACAACACCTCCAGCCAATGAGANGGCTTGGTGAGGTCACATGAGACCCCACATTGCTCGTGAAGTGTCGCATGGACTATTAGATTACCCTAGTACTCCTTACTTGATCCCCGTTGAAATTTTTAAAGTAATTCACCTCTCCAACGTTGTCACCATAGACACTTCCTTCATCCTCCATCTTAATAGCTATTTTCCCAACAGTAAAAACAACACAAAAATAATAAAGCAATTCTAACTACAAGAACTAAATTCAACTAAAAATTTGATCAAGAACTAGCAAAACCACCATTTTTTATAACATCCAAACCTACTACTCAAATGGAAGTAGGGATGATCGTTATCAACATAACCCAAAAAAGAGTTAGGGTCAAATCCTACAGGGAATGGTGGTTTAAAAGGCAAAGTATTTCATTAAATTAGGCAATTGTAGGTTCAAATTGGGGGTTACAATAGATAAAATCAAGATTCATCTAATGCAACATCTAAATTAGCAAACTAATAATAGATAAAAAGAGATATTAAATATGAGTAGATCTACTAAGCTGAGTCTAAATATTTGACTGATTGAGTTAAAAATGAGTGAATAGGCTAGGATACTAGTAACCAACACTTTAATTATGATAGGAAATGTGTTTTACATGAATTTATTATGACCTCATACGTAAATTGCTCAAGGACACATCTGCGTAATGACCCTCCGAGTCATTTCTGTATTTTTATGCATATTCTGTTGGTTGGAGCTTTAGTATGGTGATCTCAAACCTTTTATGACTTGTTGGAGTTTTTAGAATGGTTTGGGTTGTTTTGGTTGAGAATTATGCAAGTTTGCGAGTTAATGAGAGGTTAGAGTTACAAAACTAAAATTTGTGATAAAATCTCAGCAAACATCCTTGGAATGAGATTCTGACAGTTCCATCAATTTCAGAAGGGAAAAATTAGGCTAGGAAGCTGGTTGGTTCAAGGTTGGAGAGTCCTACTATAATTTTGAGCCAAAACTTGCAAAATGAGTTCAACTAGAAGCTAAAAAGTGTTTCTATAAAACTTGGCTAAACATGCTTGGAATGGAAATCTGATGGTGTGGTCGGCTCTAGAACATCAAAAATAGTGTAAATGACCCTTTGTCGGTTGGCGGGGGCCTCCAGTTGCTTTTTGACCCCCTCTGTTCTTTTGACTAAAATTAGCTGGAAAGAAATGGGACCCTCTTTTTTTGTAGGATACTCTATTGGAATTTTAGACCGCACCATTGGATCCAAAATATCCAAATCTATATGGTTACAATATTTATTTGTATAAAATGGACATTGGATGACCTGAGAATGCCCCGGGGAAGTTTTTAGGGATTGATGGTGTTAGCAGCAAGCACATAAGAAGAATCAAGAAGAAATTGATTAGTGAAGAAGACTCTTCCTTAAGCTCCAAGCTAATCTCCAATAGCTCACTTGAGAGGAGTTCTTTAGATGAGAGAATTTTGAATATTCTAAGTGTGAGGAATGAATTTGAATAAGAATAGAGGATTATAGGTCTTTTCATGTGTTTAGGATTGGTTACAGAGTCATAAATGGCCCTTTGGGATTACTAAAATTATGAGAGAACCATTAATGAAATGAGCTTCAAAAAGTGCCTAGGGGTCTGTCAAGCAGGCTCACATCTTGTGTGAAGCTCCATACACTATGCAGTGGTCCGTGGAACTGACCTTGGCCAAAATTCCAGAAAATTTCAACTCCACTGAAGGGCACATGACACGTGTAAGAGTACACAAATCATTTGTTCATCCGTGTTAGCGATGCAAGTTTTGAGATGGTGATTTCGTACTTAAAAATTATTTTAGGATGAGATCTTCATGAGAGCACCTCTCCACGGCTTGGTGAGGTCACATGAGACCCCACATTGCTCGTGAAGTGTCGCATGGCCCATGTAGTGGCCATATGATGCCATTCTTAGCCAATTTCTTGGTTGAAAGGCTGGGGGTGCTTTCCAAGAGACACTAAGCTTCGAATCCTTTCTTAAGCCACCCAAAGTCATACACAAGCATTTTCCATAGGTCACACACCTTCGAAAACTTTATTTAAGCACTAATAAAGTCTCATGAAATTTGTGTCCTTACAGAGGAGTAGTCTGTGAGATAAAGGAACATTATGTGAGTATTAACTTGATCTGTGAGCTTGACTAACATCGCTGATTGGAACATAAAAGAAGATATTTTGTACTTTTTTCTGCAGAGTATAAATAATAAAGGGCTGTCATACTTTAAAGGGAGAATTTTCTAGTATAATTTCTAATATTACACAATAGACAATTGCTAGTAGTACAATTTTTACATTGAGAATTTTTTTTCTTTTCTTTTGGAGGAGAGTAGGTAAAAAAAGAAAACACTCCAATCTTCATTGGAGATAAGAGTTTTGCCAAACTTTTTTTGATTTTCTTAGGATTTCTTGTTCTTGAAGACTAATTTAATGGAAGAGAATCTATTTGGTAAATTAACCAAGTTTTATTTGATGATTAGCTAAAACCTCCAATACTTCGAAAGGGATAATATAGACCTTATGTAGTAATTGGCTACTGGGTACTTGATTTTACTTGACTTATTAATAATTCCTTATGGGTCTTGTTGTTAACCATTATTTTTATGTATGGATTGAGGTTGCAAACTTAGTCCTAGCTTAGGATCTTTATGTACACTTGAAAAGGCTGCATAAAGTGAGGTTAAATAATGAATATTCATTAATATGTTAAGTTAATGAAATCTCCGTGAGATGGGTGGTTTTTGCTAAGGTTGAGGTGTTATGTATTGAACCATGGTAGCTTGAGAAAGTTATTGTAGAAAGTTTCTCTTGAGTTTGAGAAAACCTTGATCAAATGTTAGATCTACCTTCCCTACTCATACAGATTCATCATCCTTTGAGTATTTTCAAATTGTCATGCTAATTACTACTTGTGTCTATTTATCTTCCCTAGAAGCTACTTAAACTCTCTTTATCTTTGTTGTTACTACATTGATTTAGTGATAATTTCCCCAAAACTTTACCTTTAGACTATTTTTTGTTTTTATGTGTTGTTTGCTCATATAATGAAAGATTAAAACACCAATGTTACTTCTTGGTTTAAACTCTAACCTAGTTATTTCTCTATGGGTTCGACCTCGACTCTCGAAAGTTGGATAATTATACTTTTGATAACTGCCCACTTTTGAACTTATGAAAAGTGTTGATGCATGAGATCAGTATTAACCCTCATGATTTTGAGTCTAAAGTCTAGAAATGATCCCTAGGTTCCACGAGTACTTTTTACGGCTTATGGGACTATCTATGGCTTGTAGAAGAAGGGTCGTGTTTCCTAACATAATGTCAAAATTTTAAATTTTCCTTTTGATTTCGGCTTTCAAAATTTCTTGAGTGTTATAGTAGTCTGCTTGGGATCCTTGGGGATCTTGAGTACCATGTTACAACTAGGGGTAATCTTTAGTCATGATAATTTATAATTGTCACTACCCAAGTCTAGGATCTAGTCGTAACACGGCAAATAAGGATCCCAAAAGACCCTCATCTAAGCCTCTTAGCATACAAAAGCTAATCAAGCAACAATAATATGAGTAAAGTAGGCAAACAATAAAAGTTAATAATCAAAACTAAGTATAGAAATCAAGAATCTCCCATTAAGGGAGTTACATAAACTTTGTCCAAAACATGCCTCTACTTGTCTAGATATTGGCAGAGATTAGAACACGTCACCAGCTCACCCTCAATATGCAAAATAAATTACAAATTATCTCAGCATAGAAACATAAATCATGAATAAAAGGACTCATTCTCGAAGCATAGGAACTCACAAAATGTCTTCACAGTAGTATCCAGGACTAGCCACAGTATGAAAAAGTAGTATCATTGCCCGCCCTTCCATCGTGATATAATGTAGGAAAAATATTTACTAGTATGTTAGAATATACTAGGTATGTAGGTATGCAATGCAATAAGAAAGTGTTGTAGCCTAGTAAACAATATGCATAATCATATTAAGAAAATAGGCACAAGAGAAGATGAATGATAAATGCATCTTTAAATCATGAATGGAGCATCGTAAACCAATTCAAAATCATCATAACCATACTTATGTGGGAATAGTACTATGACCTACAATAAGAACATGTAGGCTATTACATGGAAATCTGATGATGCCTCCACACCAGAAAAGAAAGAGTCTACTTGTCAAGGTAGAACTCTACCCCACAAAGTAGGTGTCATGAACATGATGCTATCTGTGGATCTACTAGCTGAGCCTTTTGGAAACATAAACCTATGGTGGCACATAATTATGATACTAGAGACTCTATATAAGGACCCCTTAGGTTGAGACCTGCCTCAAGCCTTAGTTAGTGCTAAGTCAAATCCCACGGAATACATATACATAGAATATAATAGTCAATATAATAATTCATAACTTATAACAACCATAATTCATGGCTTGTAATATAGATATAATAACCAAGTAAGTCAATTGAATCATACGAATAATCCATCTTCCTAGCTTACATGAAATATTGGTAAAATTTCCCAACATGTCAACTCGTTTAAAAATAGTGTCTTGAATCACCCTTCATAATCATGATTTACAATCATACTTGAACACTTGAACTCTTATTCATAAATTATAGCTTGAAATAGAAATTAGGCAAAACATGGGTTCATGGTTAATTGAGCCTAAAATCATGAAATCAATTAAATTTCATGAATAATCATGCAATTTGAATCAAATTGAATAATAAGTAAGATAACCCATATCAATTTCATAAGCCCTAAATAACATGCAGATGAACTTCCTTGAAATTCAATTAGAAATCATACAATTCATGTAAATTGTAGTAATTCATTTGCAAATGAGTAGAATGAATCAAGTAATTATCATAACTCAAGAAATTAAAGTAAAATCATGAAGACCCATAAATTTATACTTGAAACTTTAAAGAGACTTGAGTTTGATTTGAACTCCATGGATGAAATTGGTCCATGGATGAAGACCCATATACCTAGAAGGAGAAACTCTAGAAATTTGGAAGAGATTGACCTTGACTTCTTGGAGAAACTGAAACCCAACTTGCTTCAATGGTGGATCCTTAAGAGACAAAAAGCCTTAACAATTTTTAGAGGATTTGGAAGAGAATGAAGGTGATTATATTTTGAAGGATTTTGGGGCAGCTATAGGTAGTTATAGAATCAAAACAACGTAGTTTAGGGCTTAAACAAGTAGGGAATAACCAAAAAGTCCTTCATTAAAAACTACCAGATCCAATGCATGAGTCTGGCCTATGGGTCATAGATTGAACTACAGCTCGTGGACCATAGGTTTTTTCCTAGTTACACTTTTGGGCCTCTGAAATTTGCCTCTGATCCTCATTCGTTTTCATAACCCAAGCCTAGCGCCTAGGTTTGACACAACGAATGGGAAACCCGAAGGAACCCCAACTAAGACTCTAAGCATAAGTAAGCACATCCTTAGTTGCAAAAGAATGAATCAAACTTCAAAATTCAAAACTAAGGGAAATCGAGGATTTGGACTCAAGCTATGGGGATGTCAAGGGAGTATGAACTTCCACCATCCAATCACAAGCAAAGACTAAGGGGAAGGTTAATAAAACTCAAGCTATGGGGAAGTAGGGACTTAGGATGATCATCACACGCCATCAACATCAACTAACAAAGAGAAAGGGGCTAAAGGAAGTATCTATAAATACATAGCGTCATAAAAGTCAAGCACTCCATAATATCCAATAACACCTCTAAATATGAGTGGAACAGGGGTCAAGACATCTCCCGAGCTCACCCTCAAATATAAATATCAAAAGTAAACAAATCTTAACATAAGCATGCAAGAAAGTGGTTGTTGTCCTTAGAATAGAGGACTCACCAATAGCAATCTTCAAGCCAATGCCATGAGGAGATAGATGAATAGGAGCTCCAATCCCTATTTGGATAGATCATGTAGTCAAAAAAGTATGTGTTAGTACTTGGAATGTACTAAGTATGTGAGATGTAATGCAATAAGAGATGATAAGCCATAATAATCAAGGTGCATAATCATATACAACTGATATAAGCTCAATATGACATGAATGATCAATGCATTAGGCAAATCAAGCATAGAGGACATCAAAACTTATAACATAGCATACACATACGTGGTAAGTGACCATAACTAATAAATATGACCATGTGAGCTACTATATAGAATCTCAATGTTTCCTCCACACGGGACAAGGAGTGGTCTACTTTGCCAAGGTAAATCGTCCCTTACCTTATGGGTACTTCCCCAGTTTGGAGAGTAAGAATCACAAATGCCTTATATGGACTTTACCCATTTTGGTTAATATATGATAGGGACCTTAGGGCACAACAGCCTTCTCAGTTAATATATGATAAGATGCCTTGCGAGAACTATACCCTTTTTGGTTATTATTTATAGATGTAACTTATGGGGACCTTACCCTTTTCAGTTAATCATGCAATAAGCAAATCACAAAGCTATAGTGGCAACATAGTTAAGCGACAATAGCATCCAATCAAGTTCATCTTAGTGCTAAGTCAACATCCTATGGAATACTCAAATCATATACTTAGTCATATCATACATAACTTCATAATACATTGTAGTTTCATAAATATCACGACCCAAGCCTAGGACGTAGAAGTGACAAGGTGAATGGAAACCCGAAGGGGCCCCAAACAAGCCTCTTAGCATATCATTCATACATCCTTGGTCACAGAAGGAGAAGATCATAAACATAAGCACCGAAGGGGCCCCAAACAAGCCTCTTAGCATATCATTCATACATCCTTGGTCACAGAAGCAAAATAAACAAACAGGATATATAAATAAGGGAAAAGAGACTAAAAGAAGTCCTGGATAATCATAAAATACTCAAAAGTCAAGCTCAAAGCGTAAATACATCAATTGTTCTAACAATACCTCTAAACATAGATTGGAGCAGGGCCAAGACACTTTTCGGGCACACCCTCATAGTTTCAAGTGTTTAACATAAAGAAATAGCAAATAACAAGAGTAGCATAGATAGTATCCCCAAACTTGAGGACTCACCAAGGCTTGTCTCCAAAGCATCGAACTAGCCATTTGGAGGATGATCAAGAGGTCCTCTGGTTCCTAGATGGTAACATCATATAGGCATAGAGTATGCATTAGTACATTTGAATGTACTAAGCATGTAGGATGCAATGCAACAAAAAATAAGCAACATAGTTAAAATGCATAATCCTAAGTAATAGATAAGTATAATATCAATATGGCATGCATGATCAATGCTTGAGGTAAAGCATGCTTGTAAATCATATAACTTGCAAATATAGATTACATGTGTAGGAAGAGACTATATCAACATAGCTAATGCATGATTAATGCTTGAGGTGAAACATGCTTGTAAATCATATAACTTCCAAATATAGATTACATATGTTGGAAGCGACCATATCAACATAGCCGAAGCATACTATTACTTGAACTCCAAGGCATGCCACCCCCTTGGAAGGTGATTGAGGTACCTACCCCTCAATGTAGTAGTACGGGCATTAGACTTAATCATCATAACGTCATTAGACTTCTAAACCATCCAATAAACTATCAATAACTGCTCATGTAAGATACCTTAAAATCCATCATCAAATCTCATAATAGATCATAGTCTTTATAGCTTAAAATATGCATAATGAATCAACATTTCATAAAACCCCAACAACGTTTATAGTCAAAATTCATCATAAGATATACTCATAGATAATATAACTTGAAAATATACAATTTTCATAAAAAGAAAGGTTGGGCACCATGGGTGAAAGGACCCATAGTTGAAACCCCCATATACCTTAAACTTGGATTTTCTTGATGTGGTCTTGAAGGAGACTTGAAGCTTGAATAGAGTTCTTGAGATCCAGAATTAAGCTTGGGACACTTGAATTTGGATGAAAAGTGTTAGAGATGGTTTTGAGAGGATCTTGAGCGATATAGAGTTGAAAATGGCTAATATAGGTGTTTTTATGTATAAGTGGGCATGGGCCTATGACCCCAAGGCCCTTGGGCAGAAACAAAATTTGAAGGAAAAAATAACACTAATCCGCTGATGTGCTGTTAAAATACAACGCATTTGATGCCTAACACAAGGGGTTTCGTAAGTTCTTAATGTGACTTTTTATGGTTTTTATGTATTTTTGTGTTGTTATTACAGAAAAGGTAGGTTAAAATGATTTTGGAGGACAATTGCAGATTTTGCTGAAGCACAGGACATACGAGCTCACCTACGAGTTGTAGCCCAAGTTACGAGTCGTATGGTGATCTTGTAGCAAGAAATAGAGATCAAAAATTAAAAATTTGCTAAGTGAAGGTCAGTCCTACGAGTCGTAGGTTGCTATGAATCATATAGGTGGACTCGTAGCAGAAACAGAGAGCCAAAACTTTGGACCAAAAATTAAAAGCCTAGACTATGAGAGAAGCAGACGAATTGTAGCCCAAGCAATATCTCGTACAGATAGGTCATACCAGTTGAGTCCAAAATGCTAAGAACTTGATACAAGACCCTAATTACAACTCATAGATCGCCCTACGAGTCATACCTGTGAGGCATACCAGCTGCTAGCTGTCTTTTCTATGTAATTTTTAGGGTTAATTTATAAACACTATAAATACTTTAAGTTAGAGTTTTATTTAGAGAGATCCCAGATTGTGAACATTGAATGTGCCTTTGAATATTCTCTCAAGAATATTTTAGGGTTTTATAATATATTTTTATTTTCTCTTGAAAAACCCACTGTTGGGGATTACAAATCTTGCTTTGTACTCATTATCAATCTATCAAGCTTGTGGGTTGCAACTTATAGTGTCTTCACTCTTCATTGCTTTGGGTAAAGTTCTCAACTTTTTCTTGCATTTGCATTTTTATTGGTTTTGCCTTAGCCGTGAGTAGCTAAGCACCTACAACTTGGGATTGTGGGAACCATAGGTAGTTAACTTGAGATGACCTTGGTTTATTGCATTTCTACTATTGGGGTTTTGCATGCATTATCTATTTCTCTTCATTATGATTGTTGTTTGGTGGTGGTCAACACCAAACCCCACCTACTATCACGATCCGACCAAAGTAGTGACGAATAAGAAAAGGGAAGTAGATGACAGAATTTGTGTTAGAGCCCGTACATTTGCGTCTTGGTATCATGGTTATCGATTGAGGTCACTAGTGTCACTTGCAAGGTGTTTGGCACTTTAGTGCACTTTTGAGGAATTTGAACTCTTATTTGGAAATATTTGTAAAGGGTGGTGAAAATGATC